>ML781516.1:85572-96380 GCA_009831015.1 Picea engelmannii
TTTATTTGATTACATTGTGAGTTGTCTTCTCATTAGTTACTTTCTGTTATCCCATTGATCCAACCTTTCATTATTTATAATTCATTAAGTTACCAAGCACCTTTGGTCTACAACCACAAAGGGTTTCTTGGAGTGATAACAGGGTCAATGATGTAAACCCACTGTCAAAAGCGAGGAACTTTCCATTGAGGCATGCAAGCTCCAAGGTACTGAAAAATTTCTAAGCCTTGATTCCGGATAATGTGCTGAAGTCGATGGAACAAAACTCGTCACAGGAGGGCCTTGATGTATCACCCATCAATGACATGAAATGAGTAACAGAGTTTGAAAGTGAAACAGAGCATGTGGCAATTGGACTTTGGACACAGGGAAGGCCGACACAGAGTGAAAGGATAACTGTAGATGGCCGACTCAATAGAGGTTTGGACTTCTCTTGAACATATGAATGACACGACCAATGATTTGGCAGCATTGACTCAAAGACGATGCATGGAAAGACCTTGTAATCAAATCGAATGAGAGACAAATGGATTTCCCAAACCGGCTTCAAATGATGAATAGGAGGTGTCATGTTCAAGAGTGACACTTACTGCCAATTAACACAAAGATGAAACATATCCCTTTCCCAAATTTTCCCCCACCATTTCTGGCAAGTACCTCTTTATTTTTACGCAAGCTTGAAGAGGATCACATATGCTTGTTGATATAATCTCATCCTTCGGACGAGTCCCTCGAAGTATTTTTAACGAACCCTAGGAAGGAGTGGTTCGGTCCCATTACGGGTCTGTCAATGTTTGTTTAACAAGTCCAGAGATAGTAAACTCAAAGGTTTTTCAAGATTATAGAGTTTGGAAAAACACTCAAAAGAGAACTCTCTCACTGCCTTTTTCGTACAATAGTCCAACGAGACCGAAAAAGGGTTAAACTATCGCTCGAAGGACGCGTAACTTCAAATACTTTAACGAGCGTGAAAATAGCAAGATCGCTCGGCAATCTTTTTATGTTTAGAGAGTCTGAAAAGAGATTAAAGTTAACTCTAGGGGGGTTCCTTTTTCGTGTAACCACAGTGAGCCCGGAAAAGAGATAAAACAATGCTCAATCACATTCTTATGTTTTTCGCAAGCATGAGAACGGATAAAAAGCGCTTCTGTTTTTAAGTCAAAACCATAGAAAACAAACAAATTCACACCACACTGTAAAAGTTTTTGTCCATAATTATCCGCATTGGGTACCTGCAAGTCATTTTACTCACTTCTATATTAGTAATTAGGGTTAAATAATGAATACACATGGAAAAACCCACTTTTAACATGGTAAAAAGCAAATAAAACAAATTCACAATACATTTTACCATATTATTTTACCCTTTTACCATTTGAGTGTAAAAAACCTCCATTTTACCTTCTACCTTCATCGTCGATTTTCGGGAGCTTCAGGCCATCATTCTCCGAGCCGTCTGTGGTGTTTCGGTAAGTTTTCCATTCTCTATCTTTTCATGGTTCAAATTCATGATTTCATTGGTTAAATTTCAAGTTTTGAGTTAATTTTTAAAACCCTATGCGTGTAGAAGGATTCTCGCACGCTGCCCATACGGGGCCTGCGAGAATGCTTCATTCTTGCAGGTGGGCCTAAGGCAGAGTGCGAGAAGTTTGCACTGTGTGCCATAGGCCACCTGCGAATAGCACAAAGTTCAAAAAGGTTTTTAATTTTTAGCCAATAAAAAGGTTTATTCCATGAAAGAGAGTTTTAATCATCTTCATATGTTCCCCATGCAGGTTTATAACCATCATAATGGTGCTCGAATGGAGAGAACGGGAACACAAGGATGATAATGCAACCGCCGAAAATCAGCCTCCGACCCTTGCTGCCTTAAGAGATTGAGGTCTCTTAAAGTATTTCCGCATACCGGGCATGAGATCCCAAGTTTGATTGCTAGAACACTTAGTCTGAATGTGGGATCTGGATCAACAGGTTTTTAATGTCGGAGCTCACACATTGACGATCGACATTGAGGATATCTATTTCCTGACTGGGCTATCCAGGTGAGGGTCCTACGTCAGTTTGACTGGTAGCCGAAGGGGTGGCTTAAAAATGAGTGAGTATTGCCGGGAGTACTGCGTGCCTGAGGCTGAACGACAAAAAGGGAAGGTGGCCATTTGGGGAGTGACTGATATAACTCTCCGTACCATTCTCTTCACTATCACTCGTATGGCAGGAAGTGATGCCCCACATATGGCTCTGCAGAGCTATTTTCAGTATGCCATCAAGTGTACTGAGCCCCGGGTCTTCAACTGGGCTGACACAGTTTTACGTAGTCTCAAAAAATAACTGACCAAATGCAGGCGTGGAGATCTAAAGCAGTTTGGTTATGGATCATTGCTGGTGTCCTTCTTCTGTGAGAGGGTTCCCATGTATAGGCTTCAGGCTGAGTGGCACTTTCCGGGTCCCAGGGATCCACAGATGTTATGATGGTGTCAACTCATGGCTATACATGTGACAGGACCGATCGTCAGGTATGACGATACTTTCTTCGACTGGCTTCAAGGCCAGGTGCTGATGATAGAAGATTATGCATATGCTGGCTTGGATTTCCACGGTGATCTAACCTTGCACTTCCTGAAGATGCACAGTGGGGAGATATCGGTAAGAAGTACACAAATGTTTTAAGTTTTTAAATGTTTTTGGATTTTTAACCATATTTAAATGTTTTTGTTTTTATAGTTTTACCCAAAGACTAACACCAAATTTTTGTTGATAACACAGACGTCGGCGCATATAGGCCTACTGGTAGTTCTCCTGTTCAACATTGAGGAGAGGCAGCAGTAGCAGTTCCACAGTACGCCGAGGACTATCTGAAAGTGGAGCAGAACTTAGAGGGTCTGATGGCTGACGTTCCAGATATGCCTCTGGAGGAGATTCCACGACGCGATCAGCGTCACACCGTGGGAGTCTCTGCCTCTATGGGTCGTTTGCTCCGCAGAGTTGCTAGGACATTAGTGTGCTATCGTGAACATCATTGATGTCACTATGTAGAAGCCATGGGCTTCAATTTTGATATTTTGGTCTTCGGGCACATTTTGTAAAAACAAACTTTGATCGTTATATATACATGGGTTCTACTGGCTTACTTTACATTGTGTACATTTTAATGTGTTTGATTTTATAAGTGATTTAAATGCCTGTCCAACACATAATTAGCTAAAGCATCTGTCAATGTATTAAGACTTCTCGGAATGTGTTGATATTCAATATAATCAAAATGTCATTCCAAGAGGCGAATCCGCAAATATACCCTTAATAATGTAGGACTTCGAATAGAGTAGACATTACTTAGCTGTAGCACTACCAGCTGTGAGTCAAGTCGCAAAACCAAGTGACGAATTCCAAGAGAGATAGCATCAACCAATAACTCAATAACGGCGCTATACTCTGCGATGTTGTTGGTTGCTCTGCCGAGACATACACCTCATAAAGATATAAGCTCGTTTGTTGGGGCATAGATAGCCCATGCAGCGGAAGCTAGGTTCCGAGTACTACGGCTAGCACCATCGGCGAAGCCAATATAAGTTAGTGAATACTCCGACATCTGGTAATCAAACACAATGTTACGTAAGGGTAGAGACCAAATAACGTCAAAAGCAAAGACTAAAGTAACACAGACACGCAGTATGATACATAAAATATAAGTACTTCATGCACAAATGACTTATGCATAGTACTTCTTTAAGTACAACCCATTTCTGGGTTCACCCAAAGGTACACCATCATAATCAACTAGCTCATACATTCCTTTTGCCAAAACTTTGCTAACAATGTAAGGCCCACGCCACATTGGTTCGAATTTCCCAGCTCCCAAGACATATTTATCTTGTTCATATAGAAGAACAAGATCTCCTTTAGAGAAGACACGAGGTTTGACATGCTTGACATACTGTGCCTTAACGCATTTCTTCTGGGCTTCTATTACAAGAGTAGCATCATGGCGAGTCTCGTCTAATCGCATCAAATACAATAGACGTTCTTCTTCGGCAGAAGTATTTGGTAAGAGTTCTACAGCTAGTTTCAAAGACGGAATTTCACATTCTATTAGCAGAATGGCTTCCATGCCATAAACTAATTGAAAAGGCGTGAATCCTGTGGCAGATTTAACAGATGTCTGATACGCCCACAATGCCGAAAACAACATCATGTGCCAGTTGTTTTTTTGGATTCCTATCATCCGTCGAATCATAGTTATGAGAACCTTATTAATAGCTTCGACCTGGCCATTAGCCTATGGATAATAGGGTGTTGAGCTATCATGACGAAGGCCCAAATTCTTTGTAAGTTCAGACATCATATTATTTCTAAAATGATTACCGTGATCGGTAACGATAGCCTGAGGAACACCAAAGCGAGTGATGACATGGTTTAAAAGGAATAAGGCTACAGTATTCCCAGTATTGTCGAATGTCGACATCGCCTCGGCCCACTTAGTAAAATAATCAACAGCTACAATAATATAACCATGCCCCCCGGCCGAGTGAGGGTGACATGTCATGAAATCGATGCCCCATTTAGCGAAAGGACCTACTGAGACTACAGGGTGAAGGGGAGCAGGATGCGACCAAATCTTCTGATTATAGGTCTGGCAGGCATGACACTTTTGGACAGCAGTAATGCAATCATGGAATAAGGAAGGCCAAAAGTAACCTGCACGTAAGATTTTCTGGGCAGTAGCATACCCAGACATATGTCTGCCACATGCTCCTGAATGGCAGTCATTCAAAGCTTTCTCAGCTTCTTCAAAGGTCAAACAACGCTGAAAGACAGAGTCAATACCTCGATGGTAAAGAGTATCGTTGAGGATAATATAGTGACGTGCTTGATAACGAATGCGACGTCGTTCGGCACTAGACAAAGCAGGCCGGAAAGTTTGAGTTTGGAGATATATAATGATATCTCCGTACCAAATATCATCGGTACTGATAAGGAAAAGTGATTTGTCAGGTAACGAATCTACTGCTACTTTTTCCGTTGTAGTGTGGGGAAAATCACAAATCAACTCAGCGAAAACTAGAGATTTCTTCGACGTGGCTCGATCGAATTCCAAATCGAACTCCTGGAGAATAACAATCCACTTGGAGTATTTTCCCCCCCAGCAATTGACGTGTCAATATATGTTGCATGGGGTTACAATGTGAAATCAAAATAGTTTTCCTGGAGAGAATGTAATGACAGAAACGTTGAACTGCTTGAACAGCAGCCAAGGCCAGATTTTCAACATGTTGGTATTTAATTTCCGTGGAAGTTAAACTTCGACTCAAGTAATATATAACATGCTCATCGTGGTTATCATCCTCTTGAACTAGTACCATACCAATGGTATACTCGGAAGCAGCTAGGTAAAGAAATTAATCCCGACTATAATCAGGAGGGAAAAGAAGAGGAGCTTTCGTGAGGGATAATTTCAAGGCTTCAAAAGCGTTGTTAGCAACCTTATCCCAAACAAACTCTGAACCTTTCTTTAAAAGACGTGTAAAACCCCGAGTAATCTCAGCGTAATTCAGGATGAAGTGACGAAGAAAGTTTGCTTTCCCCTGCAAACTTTGTAACTGGCGTAAAGAATAAGGTGGAGGGAGATTAAGAATCACCTCGACCTTGATAGGATCTACCCGGATCCCATGGTGCGAAAAAATGAAACCAAGGAGACGGCCAGATTCGATGCAAAAGACACATTTGTGAGGATTCAGGCCAATGCAATAGAACCGACAATGAACGAAAATTGCTCGAAGATGATTAGGGTGATCGACTCGACGTAAAGAGTGATCCAGAAAATCGTCCAAGTAAGGTTGAATGATATGCTTGATATCGTGAAATGCGTAAGACATAGCTCGTTGGAACGTAGCACCTGCATTCTTTAGACCGAAAGGGAGTTTCCTGTAGGCAAAAGTATCCCAAGGACAAATAAAAGCCGTTTTATGTTGGTCCTCAGGAGCAATATTGATTTGATTATAGCCGGAAAATCCATCCATGAGGGAAAATATTTCACTGCCGGCATAGTCATCGATGATCTGGTCAATGAAAGGGGTTGGAAAATTGTCCTTTGGACAAGCTTTTTTGATATCCCGATAATCAACACAAACGCATATACTACCACCCTTTTTATCAATCAGTACTGGGTTGGAAACCCACTCTGTCAATGCCACGGGATAAATAAAACCGGCTTTAAGAAGTTTTTCAACCTCAAGTTTAATGGTTGTCGCTTTACGTGGATGGACAGGATGGAGGCACTGCCGGACTGGTTTGGCTCCGGGGTATGTCTTAATTTCATGAACAACGATAGCAGGATCAATACCCGACATCTCTTCGTAACTCCAGGCAAAGATATCACAAAATTCTTTAAACAAGGAAGTATAAGTGACAATTTCTTCGGGAGAACACGAAGCTCCAATATGAACATTCTCGATTATTCCAGGTTTCACGGAAATATCTATGGGTATCGTGGGTGAAATGTTACTGAGATTCCCTTCTTCAAACACATCACATGTAGATTGGGGAACCGTGGAAATAACAACAATGGTCGACGGAGTCAAAATCCGTTGATAATTCTCAAGAGTCTGTTGTTCCAGAAACAATATGGAACGATGATGCCCATCGTCCCAAGGGGTGTCTTCCATGATGGACATTATCATCTCATCAGTGGGAAAGATGACACGGAAAGGATCAGGAGACAACTCATCAAAAGAAGAAGTAGTAGGGGTTGCCGATTGAATAGTTTGGTAAGCGGACTCAACCGGACTTAACGACATAACATTGCCAAAACGAACATGATCTCCAGGATCAGGGACTATCCAAGGGTCGGAAGACATTGGAAGTTCACGAGGCATAGTAGAGATCATATTAATAGATGCGACGGACGGGCGTGGAATGTTGGGTGGTGGTGGTATGGGAAAAGTACCCATTAATGAGGAATTTTTTAAAAGACCGACTCCAACGTTCTCATAACCCTGTGGGGTTTTAGCTATGAACGGCACGTTTCCAGTGCGAGTATCGGTATTAAAGAAGGCAAGTTGATCAACCGTAACCACTTTTCCCTGGTGAGGAAATCGCACGACACGGAACAGGGTTGACACAACAACACGCATAGAATCGACCCAGCTACGTCCAAGTAGAAGATTATAGTCTAAGGGAGTATCGAAAACTTCCACTTCAACCTGGACGGTCTTACCTTCGAGAGTGACAGGCAACGCCGAAAGAGCGCCGTAAGGCTTAAAACCAGAGCCGTTGAAGGCTCTCAAAGTGTTTTGTGATTCGCTTAAAGGGGGAGAGCCAATGGATTTCCAACAAGTAAAAGACATTACACACGTAGAGGCCCCCTCATCAATAACAGTCCGACAAATACTCTTGTCGATGACAACAACCTGTATTTGAAATGTGAGCTGTGGGGGTAACCTTGGAACATGGTCTTCCAAGTCAAAGACTATCAAGTTCGTGTCCGTGGGATCAATTCCACCTATTGCTTTCAACAGAGCCCTTCGCTTTGCAGGACAATATTGAAGGACTTCAAGGGCAGACATCGCTGAAGGTGCTTGGGCCAGATCTTCGACAATGTTATAGTTCTGGGCCACACGAGCATGAGGGTTGAATGTCGATTTCTTAACGACACCTTTCGGGGGTGGCCATATAACTGTATCAAGTTTCGGTCTTTCGAGATGAAGAGGACCATTTGTAGGTGGATTCGGTGGAGAGGGTTGTACCAGATCAGGAGGTAAGTCGTCAACCTTCTCCTTAGAAGGAGTATATTCTTTAGCTCTAGTGGTAAGTGCAACATTGTCTTTCTTGGAATCACCGGTGCACATCAAAACATAAGAGTTTGTAGACGTAGAGGGTTGGTCGTGAATGACAAACGAAGCCTGTTGTTGAGATGGGAAAGGTTGAGAAAAGATGGTCGGCGTGGAGGGTTTCGGTGTTCCTTGGAGGAATTTGTTAACCTCGGCACGTCTCAGACAATCCTTTGTATAGTGATCGTCACCACAGATAAGGCAAGGGTAGCGTGGTTTGCGCTTATCCCGGTCTTCAACAGGAGGGGTTTTGGTTTGCTCATTCGAATTATTGTTTTTACTCTCCTTATTCTTGCCTCTCCCTTTCTTAGATTTGTTCTTACCAGTCGACGTAGATTGAACAACGTTCACTTCAGAGGTTTTACCGGCGGGAGGAGCAGGAGAAGGAGCACTTGGAACATTAGAAGGATTGGATTTTGGGGTTGTAGTTGAAACGAAATGTGAGTGGGTATGAGTGGTCCCAATCACACCATCAGCTGCATGCGAGGTAGCTGGAGCAGTAGAAGTGATGGAAGTACCAGGACAAGGTAAATCAGGTAATAAGGTGTAAATTGTTCCCATTTGTGAATAAACAAGATCAAGATATTGAGCACAACTTATAGCCTGCTCTTCTGTAACAACACTTCCCATAGCAATGTCTTTACCAATTTCATTCACAAAAGATTTCGTGAACCATTCAGCCAGTAACTGATCAGGGAGTTCAAGCTTGATGAGACATCGTCTCCTTCTCCACTCATGTATATGGTCCGAGATGTGAGTACCTTTCGTTTGTTTAAAATAGGTCAAGATCTCAGTCCCAGTATCGTAACGGATCGATAACTGGTAGTGTGTGAGGAAATCCATAGCTAAGGTGTTAAAATCAGAAAAGAAACTGCGTGGCAACTCAATGTACCACTTCGCAGCCGAACCGGTAAGGGTTCGTTGAAAAAGATGCAGCCGAATGGAGTCATCCATCAATGAGTTGGACGAACACCATAAATGAAAAGTCATGACATGATTGTCGGGGTCCTCTCCCGCCTTACCATCGAATTTTGGAATATCCGATGGGAGTTTAGTAGGAATAGCAGGCCATTGGGGAGAGTGACGAATAGGATCGTTTAAAATCCTAGTCAAATCGGGCAAATCCAAGGTAGCAAGAAAAGGCAACTGGCGGTTAACTTGTGGGTAATGATGGCTTTGGGGTGGAAGCCCCGTCGGCAGAACAGTAGGAGCATAAGCAGACTATCCGTAGAGGGAAGCTCCGGGTTGGTTCGGTGGTGGATGGATAGGGTAGTAGCCCTAAGGATTGTAACCTTGAGTTTGGGCAGGGATCTGAGGTTGAGAAGTTTGACCTGAACCCCAAATAGGATTAGTCACACCCGGATATGGTTGGCCTATAGGGGGGACTGTTGCTTGCCCCCCAGCAAGAGGTATGTTTTGTAAAAGTTGTTGCCAATACTGGGCCAACGCAGGAGGTATGTTTTTCCCAAAAGGAGAGGTTGGGCCCCCTACTTTAGGTATAGTTCCACCCGGGAGTTGTGTACCAACCGTAGGTTGTGTGGTAACTGCGTTATGTCCCAGAAAAGGAAAAGGAACCGTACTACCCTGTCCACCAACCGGAATGTGCAAGTTGGGTGCAACAGTTGGGATAGTGCTACTAGTATTAGGATTTCCAGTAGGAAACTGAGGAAGTGTCGGGATGAAACCGGGAATAGGATGCCCAGGAAACTGAGGACCACCTAGAGAACCAGCAGGGGTTTGTGGAGGTGTTGGATGGGTAACATTCAACGTAGGATTCAATGCATGGTAACCAGGGGGTAAATTCAGATTAACCTCAAGAGGCTGTTGGGTATTGATAGGGGCAAGAGTAGTTGCCGGAATCTCGGTTTGGACACTCGAAGTAATTGTGAGATGGGCCATCTCGGGAGGGAGAACAAAACGATAAGTAGTAGTCTCTGGTGCAGTTTCTGGTTCAGAAGACACGGGAGGGTTGATTTCGTAAACAGGGGTTGACTCAGTACCAAACAAGACTCGTCAGAAATCACCTGACCAAAAAGGATCTTGGCCTACTACACCGTGAGAAGGACCAGCGATTGATTCAGAAGATGTAATAAGAGTTTCTTCAGAAAGATGAAATCGTCCTGTAGGTCGTTCACCACGACGAATGTGATAGTCCTCTATAGTATTGGTAATTCGAAAATCAGTAAGAGGATCAGTGGTCCCTACTTGTGGAGGTGGTGTAAAGACTTCTGGGATGTCACTTATGTCCACGTGTGGTAGAGTAACAAGAGGGATTTCACCCAGACGAGGAGAGTCCTCAGGGGTACCCTCAGGTGTTGCTGTGTGCAAAGGTTGGGAAGCTTTCGGATGTTCTGGAGACAAACCTTGCATCCTACGTGAATGTCGTGGAGGAGCAATTGTAAACAAGTAACAAACTCCCCAACGAAAATCCTATGGTCAACTTCGAGAAACAATCAGCACACACTAGTAAACAAAAATCTAGAAGCAATCACCAAGTAAACAATACCTTCTAATATCGAAGCCACTAGTTGGTGATGAAATCCAACATCACAACAACGAGACGAGAAGGGGCGGGGCTAAGGTGGAAAAGTTACGTTGACGACCTGCTTAACAGACTTACGCCCTGGTGCAAGCTCCCACACATAATCATGGGTATACCCTCCAAGGAGCCCGAGTGAGTTTGATCAACGTCGATTCCAGGTACCGTGAAGACTTTCCCCTCCACAGTCACGTTGGGTAATAACCTAGAGAGATAGGCAACTAAGGTCACCACAAACAACAATACAGCCTGGGGGAACAGTCGCCAGTCCGATCCACACGCAAGGGCAGGGTAACAAGCCCGAAACCAACTCAAAGGCTTCCACTCATAATTGTGGGTATACCTCGGAGTGATCCCCGTAATACGTGCAATCTCTACACCGATGTCAACAAAGCAGGGTTAGTAACTCTGCCAACACCAATGCAACCTAGTGCTTGACCCTTGTG
>ML781516.1:96430-114517 GCA_009831015.1 Picea engelmannii
GAAGGGCTTCCCAGGACAATATGTTTCCAATGGAATTTTACACTCCCTAACTCAAGATTCTATTGTGTGTTTTTGAGCTTTTGGAGAGTGTGTCTCTCTTCCTACTCCAAAGCACTAGCCTAGCTAAATGTTGGTGTAAAAGATCCCTAAAAAAGAGTTACTAGATCAATTTTAATATTACGCAAAGTTTTTAAAGGCTGTTGCTTACTCAAAGGTAACGGAAGTGAAACTCGTGATGTATGACTCTGACCCAAATAATGCAAGGATAATGATGAAATATAATCCTTTTCATTCCATGAATCCTATTTATGGAAGAGAGAGAAAAATTTCCGAATCAAACTCAATACTACAATGCAAATGCAATGCTCAATTTCCATTCATATGTCAATGCAAACAATCATGTATCAATGAGCAATTTCTTTATATGTCTTTTCCAAAACTTCAATACTTTAAAAATTTGATTTTCACTGTCTTTGCAAAGGCAAAAAACAAATCTTGAAAGAAAACATGCAGTTCACTTTCCAAGAAGAACTCTAATTAATGAGAAAAGAAAATCAAAGCATCAATCACCAAACAATGACAACCCAATCCAAAACTTTCAATGAAAGTAAAAACAAAAGCAAACCAAGGAGTTCCTCAATGCCAATGAAAAATGTCCTTTTGAACCAACAAGCAGAAGAGAAACACCAAGCACTCAACTCTCAACCAATATCTGGTTCTCAGCCAGTCAAACACACTTAAATACAGAAGTCAGAGAAAAAGAAAATGCCAAACAGAGCCAAGAAACGAAAGTCAAGCAACCAAGGCAAGAAAAAGCCTAGAAACCCTAGATTAGTTCTAGCAAGCAAATTAAAGCAAAAGATATGTAAGCCAGTGATCCAATGTGTCAAAAAGATGTAATTCAACCTTACTGAGCAATTTACAAATTCAAAACTTGAATTCAAATTTCAAGAAATATGTTCGTAGGCCAGTGTGTAACACAGTGCGAGAATTCTGTGTTCTCGCAGGCCAGTGTGATGCAAAATGCGAACAGTTCGCACTGGAATATATATGAAAAATGTGAACCTCAGCGGTTCTCGCAGGTTGTCAATGGACACAGTGCGAGAATCCCTGAAACTAATGAAAATTTTGAAAAATCAAGCAAAATTCAAACTGGCTTATAGACCCAGAAGGTCTCTCAGGGTATCCTGAGGACTCAGATACTGACAAAACAGGAGAAAAAGGCAAGTAGAGAAAATGGCCACAGAAAATTCAAAAACCATAAAGACAAAAGGGATAAGTTCCCCAGTGGAGTCGCCAATTTTGTTTCAGGATAAATTCGTGAGTGTGGACAAAGACCAATCTCCCTAGATCCACCTGGATCTAGAACAAAATAGGACAGAATAATACACTTTCCCTAGATCTAGCCTATTGAATGAACTAAGAGATTAGGATTGTGGACATACCTTATGAACGCTTTCCTTATGTCTCTTTTGTTCCAAGCTTTGCTCCAATGCTCTTTCACCGTTTAGATCACAACAGTACAAACCAATCGAAGTAAAGGCAGATTAATATATTCAATAGCTAGTCTATACATATGATCAAGGAATTATGTAATAAAGTGACATCATCTTTATGGGAAAGGGACATATTACTGTATTGAATTAATTGAAAGTGAAACTTACAACCTGATCCTTGATGTCGTAGGTCTCCTTTCGATGGCTCCTAGCTCTGACACACACACTTGCTCATGCATGAAGAAAATCAACCACTTGTGATGACCTTGCTGTTGTCTCTTGCTGCTATAACATCAGTCCTCCATACAGTCTTGCACTAATTCTCCAATCAATCTCTTGCTAGTTTGCTTCTAACCTTTTCCATGAGCCATCTCCTCAATATATAGGATAATATATATTAGTTACTTGGATAGGAAATAATCCCAAGATATCTGAAATGCCAGTTCTTGAACAACCATTCGAAAGCCAACTCACCCTTCTAGAAGATTCGAGATCTTTATCTTTTTCCTCTTTGAAAAAATGTTCGCACCCTGACAATGAGTACAGTGCGAGAAGTTTGCACCCTAGTTTAATGCATCCTGCGAGAATCAGGCATTCTCGCAGGCAGCTATATAGGTAGCCTGCGAACTATCTTTAAAATGTGATTTCTGGAAGCAGACAAGTGTAACTGTTCTCAGGAAAATGTCTTTAGTGAAGAGCTTGATTTTCCATCATCATGACATTATCATGACATCATCACGATGACCAAAATTGTGGATAACAAGTGGTAGAAATAAATTAAGAAGAGAAGAAAGGAGAGCCGAGACTCTGTTGCAGTTCGAGCTCAAACACATTGTAAAGAGGCATTTTTAGATTAATACAATCATAGCGGTTTTTCCTACATGTTACTTTGTGTATGATGAATGTCTTCATGTGTGTATTGATGATATGCTATAGATGTATGTTAGGTATGCATTTGCAGGGAAAGATAGGTTCTACTACCTGTTGTGTTCTTTGATTTTAGGTTTGGAGTTCTTTGAGGCTTCATGCCAAGAGGGCATGACAGAACACTGCGGGTTCTGATAGTTAGTGCTTAGAGAGCACTTCCAATTCTGCAGAATTTGGACAAAGACGTGCTAGGAGGGCACACCAACTGAAATCATTGACTCAGAGGAAGATCTCAAGGTTGTTGAATACCTTGGAGGTGAGACTGTGCAGAGGAGGACACAGTAGAAAACAAAATCTCTGAGGAATTCTGTAGAGCTCTGCCAAGAGGGAATTGAGTAGGTGCATAGATTCCACAGAGGAACTCTATTGAGTTTAGGAGGAAGATAGAACTATTGAGGGTTCTATAGAACTCTACCAGGAGGGCATTGAGCATAGGCACAGAGTGCTGAGGAGGAACTCTGTTGCGAGTTCATAGAGAAACAAAATCACTAAGGATTCTGGACATTCTGCCAGGAGGGCATTGAGTAGGTGCCAGAGTGCACAGAGAGAACTCTTTTGAGTTGGGATATAGAGAAGAGTCCAAGGAAGGATCTTGACAGGGTTGTTGAACACCCTGTAGACTTAGCAAGAAGTTGCTTGAGCAAGAGAGTGCCAGGAGGGCATCAAATTCTCCATCTGAGGGAGAAGGAAAAAGGGTTAATTCCTTAGAATTCGAAGCTACAGGAAAATCTCAAAAGAGATAGTACCTTCATGCATACAAAGACTCTACAAGGAGCGCAGGAGTCGAAGAATCCTTCGAGGATTCAAAGAGGACAAATATCATGAGGAGTAGTGCTTTCATATACAGAGCCCTGGAAGTAATCGCAGAGGTCGAAAGAAGACCCTTTGGAGAATTGAGGTCAACAAAGCTCAGGAGAGAAAGCATTTTCAAAGAATGCAGACAAAAACCGAAGTCACGGGCTTTGTAGCAGCAGGAGCAAGGATTGAGGCATTTCATATTCTTCCAAGGTTTGGGAAGAAATAGAGCATGCATGGGAAGAATGGATTTGGGTCGTTAGATCTTGCATGAATAACCAATAGCCATCGGATCTAGGAGTAGTTGCATGAGGTTTAACCCTCGTATGCAGAGGAGAGGACCTGCAAAGTCCCGAAACACCAAAAATATCGGGACCATACATTATTGGAAAGGATGTGTGGCGAAGATCCAAACCCATCAGGGTTTAAGATACCGAAAGGTTGAAGGACTAAGAACTGTGGAGTCACTGTATCGTGAACTCTCGGTTCATGAAATCCTGATAGCACCAGAGCCATCGGATCGAGGCAGATCTCATTCGTAGATCATGCAACGCGGTAAGGCTTTGGAAGTTTGGGCATCAGGATTTTGGGATTCGGGATTCCAGAGGTTTAGAAGACAGGAGACCGGGAGACTAGAGGTCACGGTTCGTGATATCCCGAAAGTTCTAGGATTGTCCATCTCAAAGGACATGTGGCAGAAATCTGAATAGCATCATAACTTCAAACATCGGGAGTCTGAGAGGTAAGAGTTGGGAGATTGGAAGTCTTGACTCCTAAAATCCCGAAGACATTTGGGCCATCCATCTACGAAGGACATGAGTCACGAGATCCTCGTATCTCACGGATTCAGGCATTGGAAGGTGAAGGAGTGGAAGAGCCTTTTTTCTCAGGGTTTGCAAAGTCCCGAAAAAGCAGGAGTCGTTAGATCACGAAATATCATAGCTGTGGATCATGTGAGGAAAGGAGTCTTCATAAAAATCAGGTTTCGGAGGTTCTGGACTCGAGAGGTAGAGTTGCATGTTAGCACAACTCCCAAATTTTTGAAGAGAGAAACACCGAAAGGTGGGTCCCAGGTAAAAAGGCCAGAGGACACGTGGCAGCAGTTAAGGTATCGAGGAAATCCCTGGAAAGGACTACTTCGGTATTTCGGATACCGGGAAGTCTACGGAACAGGGACTGGAGGAAACCTTGCATTGGGAAAGCCTGAAACGCAAAAACCCAAAGTTGTTGAGGAATTGCACGGGACGCAGAGGTCGGGTGTATTCATCAGTATTTCAGAGTTCGAAACTTTGGGAGTTTCGAGGATATGAGAACCAAGCATTTCAGCACCAAAAAACCTGAAATCGTGAAAGGAGGAGAAATTCGGGAAATAGGCATTTTGGCATTTCAGAAATCGGCTTTTCGGGAGTCTTGAAGACAGGAAGCCGGGTGCTTTGCGTCGATGAACCTTGAAGAAGACTGCGGTCATATGAGGGGAGGTCATATGAAATAAGAGCGTAGCCCAGGGGGCTAACCACGACTAAAGATATTTCGGCATTTCGGGGATCAGAGGATCGAGAAGGCAAAGGTTCTCGACATCAGGACTCAGGAAGTTCCGAAACCCAAAATTCCATTTTGGGAAAAGGTCGTAGTCATGCTAAGGCTGTGTGCAGGGTAAAGCTCGTGCCTATTGCATGCTTTTGCAGGTGGAGTTTCGTTGAGAACTTGTGGATTGAATATTGAGGTTCTAGTAGGGAATCAAAGGAGCTGATCTGGTTGGAGGAGGTTTTTTGATCGATCCTGTGTCGACCTCGACCTGAGGGTTTGGGGGTCTGCATCATTGAACCACCACAAATGACCTCTCGAAGGCATCCTTTTCCAATTACGTATATAGGTAACACTAACATTCTTGAGCACTAGGTATGGGTCTCGGGGCCTTGACATGGTCAAAGGAGGAAACATGAACTTTAGGATTTAAAGGAAGCTTTCAATGAGCCAAGGCCAATAAGGATGCCTCGTATAACCACACAAGGCCTTCTGAGGGTATTCCAACCTATGGTTGGGGATGTTGGTGCCACTAGGTGTTTTTGAGTAGTAGGTATGTGTCTCAAGGTCTTGGAAATGATATAGGGAAGAAGGCCATGCAATAGGTTCTAAACAAATCTTTGAGTCATCTAGAGCCATGAACAATGCCTCAAAGTACCACACATAAACTTGAGAGGGGTATCCTTGGCCTCTAAGAAATGATATTAGTGCTCTCACAAGGTTTTGAGCATTAGCTATGGGTCTTAATTCCTTGATATGGTTTAGGGGGGAACCTAAGGCTTAGTCGAAGTACAAATCTTCTAGGAATCCATGGCCAAACAGGACACCGCAAACTAGCACACCCAATCTCTCAAGGTTTTAGGCAACTTCTAGGGCTCAAAATTCATGAATGACACCTCAAACCACCATAGATGACCTCTCAAGGGTATCTTTAGCATTCAAGTGGGAGTATGGGAATCGATAGGATATTTTGAGCACTGGTTATGGGTCTTGGGTCCTTGGACAAGATCGAGAGAGGAAACCCAAGCCTTAGGTTCTAAAGGAAGTTTCTAGGTATGTAGGGCCTACAATGACATGTTGAACCATAATATTATATATAATGAGAAGGTTGAGGGACAAGGCCGAGGATGGTGAGTAACTTTGAACACTTCATATTTACATCATTTGGTATTTCATTATTCAACATCACGTTCCTAGGCTCAAAGCCCCATCAATATTTCTCATTTTTTAGTAGTAGAAGTTCATATCTAGGTTTCTTGGAGTGTTCCCTAACACCCAGAGTTATGCTATCACTTACTTTCAACTATATTCCTACTTTAGCCCATAATTGAAGTGGAAACATTGCTTAGGGAAAAATAAATGTGCAAATTTGGTTCTTTGAGCATGACCCTCCAACCCACATTTATCTTAGCATTGTTTGAGGCCAATTATTCAAATTTTTAATTCTTATTCTCTTGAAAATATTTTCCCCATACCATAATTTTGTAGCACAGAGTGGGGTTTCTCTTTTATTAGTGTTCCCTAGTCTAGCACCCCTCAAAAACAAGTGTGGTACGGTTATGCAAGAGCTAGGGTTTGCAACCCCATGTCCACTCACATCACAAAGATACTTTGACTTTCAATCTAGGATCCTCATAGAGAATGCTCTTTTGAAGAGACCAATCATCTCAAACACTATTGCATCCAAATATCATGAAATTGTTACTAGAAGCCCTAGATAGAAAACAAAACTTGTCATTTTTCCAACAAGATACTAAAATTACTTTACCAAAGTATGGAGGACAAATTAATGGAGAAGCCTTAGATTCATAGATTGATAGCCTCAGATCCTACTTCTAGATCAACCTCAAATATTTCTCCTTAACCACAAGCATCTAGAGGGAGTTGTTCAAACTTTGTGGCAGAGTCAATCTCAATGTGCTACTTCAAAATCTACGACAAAGCCCATCACTACATACAATGCATTTTGTGATGCTATCAGGTAGCATTTTTATCCCCTAGGCTATATGGGAAATCTTATGTGAAAGTGGTTACACCTTAATCAAGGGCCTAGCCAAATAGTACCAAAATACATCGAGGTGTTCACACATGTACACATCAAACTCCACATTCTAGATCTAGATGAGTTACTTATTAAAAAAATTGGTTTTGGATTATTGGTTTCTTCTTATTTTGAAATTGATTTGTTTGAGAGCAGTTGGATTGAAGAATCCTTTATCCATGCTTTCATAATTGAAAATTAGCACCGAGGCACCCTATTTTCTATCACTCTAGAAACATTAACCATATTTCCAACCCTAATCCTTCAGACCATGTTACTAGACCAAGGCCTTCTCCTACTCACCTCAATACCATAAATTTACTAGCTCTTCATCCTCCATCCCAAACCAATGATGTCACTACCATTACAATCACACACATTCTATGAAAAATTTTCATGTATTAAAATAATAGGTTGGATCAATCTTCTTATATATTTTAAGACCCAGTCCCCCCCATAGAGCGCTCCCCTCCATCAAAGCCAAATATTATTAGCTTACAAAAATCCAACACAAAATACCCCGAGAGCCCTCCCCTCCATATCATTACCTTACAAAACCCCAACACAAAATAATTGATGCAGCAATATTATGTTTTCCAAGAGACTCTTCCAAGACACTATGATTGTGACATTTCTCCACTTGATTGTTCTAATTTGATCCTAGGTCTCTCATGCCAGCAACAATGTAGTGATCTCTATGATGATAAAATTAATACATATACTCTCTTCAAATATGGAAAAGAATATAAATTAACCATTTCTACTATTTCTCTTTCTCACTCTAGCACATTTCAACAACTTAAAACATGCATAAATGTATATCTTTACATGTTCTTCCTCCAATGGCTAAAACCACACCACTTATCTCACAATCCCTATATCTTAGTCCTTATCCCAAACCATCCTCACTACCAGTATCCTATAGTCCTCTCATTACAATACCCCAATGTTTATTTCTCCATTTTCCATGCCTCCCCCTCCATAATGTTACCCTATATACTCTCTCTTAGATGAATTCCCCAATGCCCTATATTCAATCCTTTCTATGCATCAATCCCTTATAGTTGAAAGGCAAATATATTATCATCATTTGTTATTTCATTCTTAAGCATCATGTTCCTAGGATCAATGCCACATTATTAATTCTCATTTTTCAGTGAGATCTAGTTCTTTTGGAATGTGCCCTATCACCGAGATCTATGTTAGCACTTACTTTCAACTATCTTCCTACTTCAGTGTAGAATTGAAATTGAAGTGTTTATTATGGAATACATCTAGGGATTTGGTTATTTGAGCATGATCATCCCACTCATATTTCCCTTGGTGTTGTGTTAGGACAATTATTCAACAAAAATCATTTCCCCATACCATATCTTTGTAGCCTAGAGTGGGGATTCTCTTGTTGATGTGCCCTAGTCTAGCACCCCTCAACAACTAGTTTGGTAGGGTTCTAGAATCGCTATGGTTTTCACCCCTCCTCCACTCAAATTACAAAGATACTTTGAATTTCACCAAGGGTCCTCGCAGAGAATTCTCTTTCACTGAGACCAATAATCTCAAGCACTATTACATCCAAATCTCATGAAATTGTTAATAGGATCCATAATAAAAAACATAAGCTCTCACTTTTACAAAATTATAGAGGACAAACGAACGAAGAAGCCTTAGATTGCTAGATTAGTAGCCTCATATTGCACTTCTAAATTTTCCCAGGCTCAAATATTTATCCTTACAATAAAATATCTACAAGGAATCATTCAAACTTGGTGAACAAGTCAATTTATAATTCTACATTTAACTCAATCTTCTACTTCCAAATGCATGACAAAGTCCATAAATACATGGAATCCATTGTGTAACACTATCACATAGCATTTTTATTCCCTATTCTATATAGAAAATATCATGTGCGAGTGGTTATAACTTCATCAAGCCTAGTACTACAATACATGGAAGTGTTCACACAACTACACATCCAACTCTAGATTCCATATCCATATTAGGTAATTATTCTCAAATTTACTTTTGGATTACTGGTTTTTTTTTTTTCTTAAATTGATTTGTTTGAAAGAGTTTGCATTGACTAAGCCTTTAAACACTCTTTACCATGGTACCCTATTTTATATCACTCTACTAACCCTAACCCTATTTCCAATGTTAATCCTTGGAACCCTCTTACTAGACCAAGACCTTCTCCCAATCGGCCTCAAAACCATAAATTCACTAGTTGTTCATCCTCCAAACCAAAACAAGGACTTAACTTCTAATAAAGTCACACATTATGTGACAGATTTTCATATATTAAAACATCATGTTGGATCAATATTCTTAGACGCACCCCCATAGAGCCCTCCCCTTCATAACATCTAGAAATCATTACCCTACCCAACTAAGCTATTTCTCCTTCTCTACATTCAAGAAAATGCCATTCAATATCCTGACATCCTTTTCACAAATTCACTAGTTGTTCATCCTCCAAACCAAATAAAATATGCCACTTCCAATAAAGTCACACATTCTATGATAGATTGTCACATCTTAAAACATTGTGTTGGATCAATCTGTTTAGACACCCCCCATAGAGCCCTCCCCAAGATTATTGCCAACTCGAACCTTTCCTCCATTCCCTAGCAGCCACTAAAGGTGTTTTCCAAATATGTGAAATTCCAGGATCATGGATTTCCAAACTATCGATCCCCACTCGAACTCTTTGATAGGTCTCAAATCCAGTTCTCCACTGAGCGTTGGGGGATATGCAAATATATGAAACTTTATGCAATTTATATGCAACTATATATGCAACTTTATGAAACTTATGCATCTATGCAACTATATGCGACTTATGCAACTATATGCAACTATATGACAATTTCGTATGCAACTATGCAACTATATGGAACTATAAGCAACTTTATGCAAAAATGCAACTTATCCAACTTATGCAACTATATGAAACTTTATGCAACTATATTGCAACTATATGCAACTATGCAACTATATGCAACTTTATGCAACAATGCAACTATATGCAACTATATTGCAACAATTTCGTATGCAACTATGTGCAAATATGAAACTATATGCAACTAGGCAACTATATGCAACTAGGCAACTATATGCAACAATGCAACTTATCATGCTTTTTAGTGACTATATGCAACTTTATGCAACTATATGCAACTTATTCAACTATATGCAACTATAGGCAAATATGCAACTTATCCAACTATATGCAACTATGCAACTATATGCAACTTTATGCAACAATGCAACTTATGCAACTATATTGCAGTAATTTTGTATGCAACTATATGCAAATATGCAACTATATGCAACAATGCAACTTATCATGCTTTTTAGTGACTATATGCAACTTTATGCAACTATATGCAACTATATGCAAATATGCAACTTATCCAACTATATGCAACTATGAAACTATATGCAACTATATGCAACTTTATGCAACAATGCAGCTTATGCAACTATATGCAACCATAGATGACTTCTCAAGGGTATCTTTGGCATTCAAGTGGGAGTATGGGAATCAATAGGATATTTTGAGCACTTGGTATGGGTCTTGGTTCCTTGGACAAGATTGATAGAGGAAACCCGCTTTGTCCATCCCATTGTCTCATCTCAGGTTCAATGCCTTCACTATCTTCCATATAGAAGACCACAACCATTTCCTTTATAGTTTGTACAACTTCATCAAAACCATTACACCCTATGCATACAATGGATTAAACAACAACTTGATCATCTTGTAATATCTGTCACAACCAACCCCAAAATTATTGCCAACTCGAACCTTTTCTCCATTCCCCACTAGCCACTAAAGGCGCTTTCCAAATATGTGAAATTCCAGGATCATGGATTTCCAAAATATCGATCCCCACTCGAACTCTTTGATGGGTCTCCAATCCAGTTCTCCACTGAGCATTAGGGGATATGAAAATATATGCAACTTTATGCAACTTATATGCAACTATATGCAACTTTATGCAATAATGCAACTTATGCAACTATATGCAACTATATTGCAACAATTTCGTATGCAACTATATGCAAATATGCAACTATATTCAATTATGCAACTATATGAAACTATGCAACATGCAACATATGCAATGTATGCAGCTTTATGGAAGTTATGCAACTTTATGCAACATGCAACGATAACTTATATTCTTGTTTTAACGAGTGTAGTTACCACCAAATAGGTATATGTCGGATCTATCTTCCTCGAGTGATGATCAAGATATACTAAGAGAGGTTGAAAGTGAGACGTGTTGTACTAGATCTACCGGTTCTAGATCAACTAGGTTGGAAAAGGTAAGGAAAAGATTTCGTATACGCATGCAATTTTTTATTACCAACGAAGGGTCGTGTAATTATGATCTTGAGAGCATAGGTGACATTAAGTTTCCCTTGAGGTATAAACATCTAGTGAAATGATGGGCACCTAAGGAGCTACCTCAAGTGTACACAGATTTCTTCATCAGTGAGAGGATGTATCACATTGCTCCTTTGTCCTTACATGGATTGGGTTTATTTTCCATGGATGGCATAAAGGTCGGCTATGGCACTATAATTGAATTGATGGAGCATGTCAGACCATTATACAAATACAATCACTTGTTGATGTTGGTCCGATATACGCAAAGTATGCGGAGATACGAAGTTGCCTCAAATTATATACAACTAATAGATAACAATCAAAATAAAGGGGCAACTATGTATATTGATAGAAGGCCAAAAGCTACTGGAAACATTGCAGGCTCTATAAATAGTACACGACCAATGGCAACAACTAAGAAACCGAATTGCATATTTGAGGGACGTGAAGGAAATCGTATATTTGTATGTGCAACAAAAACAATAGTTCCAGGTGAAGAGTTGTTGATCGATTACAACTTAAATCAAATAGATGGAGGGGTTACGACTATGGGGGTAAATATCTTACATACCATTCAACTCAACCTTTGATCAATCATTGTTACAATTTATCACTGCAATATTTCAATTTTTTACTGCATAAATGTTTTACAATTACTTTCATAACTCTTGTTGATTAATTTATTGTGTCAAAATCTATCCAGGGTGACCGTGAGATACCACAGGCTACATCTGTCCAGGGTGACTGTGGAAAGGCACCCACTGTGCCTCAACAGGTAAATGTTAAATATAGTAAAAACTTATGACTACAACAACTAAATTTTAGAAATTTCATTATTTTTTTTCTGATATTACTGCAATATTTCATTTTCTTAATGTTACAGGTGAATTTAATAACTTTTATTGATTGATTTATTGTGTCAAAATCTTTCCAGGGTGACCGTGGCAGAAAATCACCCACTACATCTATCCAGGGTGACCGTGGAAAGACACATGTTGTGCCTCACCAGGTAAATGTTAAATATAGTAACAAATTATGACTACATCAACTAAATTTTTGAAATTTCATTATTTTTTTTTTTTATATTACTCCAATATTTCATTTTTTAAATGTTACAGGTGAATTTCATAACTTTTGTTGATTGATTTATTGTGTCAACTTCTGTCTAGGGTGATCGTGTTCGAAAATCACCCGCTACATCTGTCCAGGATGACCATGGAAAGGCACCCACTGTGCCTCACCGGTTAAATGTTAAATACAGTAACAACTTATGACTACAATAACTAAATTTCTGAAATTTTGTTATTGTTTTTCTGATATTACTGCAATATTTCATTTTTTGAATGTTACAGATGATTTTCATAACTTTTTTTGATTGATTTATTGTGTCAACATCTGTCCAGGGTGACAGTGTCCAAAAATCAGCTGCTACATCTATCCAAGGTGACCATTGAAAGGCACCCGTTGTGCCTCACCAGGTAAATGTTAAATACAGTAACAACTTATGACTACAACAAATAAATTTCTCAAAAGTTAAAGTTCATATCATTAATTTTATTCATCAATGTATTGTGGCATTGTCAACGTGGGAAGGCTCCCACTGAGGATATTGATGAGACCTAAATATTTTATTCAACTGACCCAATGAAAACTATAATGAAGGCCTTGAAGAAGGCTAGCATAAAATATCTAGGTTTTCTTAGCAAAAGACCCCTGACACAAGAGGACAAGGAAAGAATTGTAGAGCTACAAAATACAATACTAATTTTGGGGTAAGTGGCATCTTGACATATTTTTATCAGCTATGACAATTTCATATCCATTTTTTTGTTTATATTTTGTATGTGATTTGATAAAGTAAAGTTTTTCATTTGTAGGAGTTTTTAAATCCCGTGCGTGGGGAACCTGTCAATCCTGCAACTGCTATAGGTAACAGTGATGGTCCAATGCAGAAAATATGTCAACATAGAAAAGTGCAAGTGAGACTTTTTGAGCCTCCTGAGATTCCCCTCAAATCCATTAATGAGCAAAATGATTTTGACCGGCATGACACGTCGGAGCATGATGAGCCGGAGTCTAGCACTCCACATGAGTCCAGGGAGGAACGTATTGTAGATGGACATGATACTATTTTGCATGGAGCAGAACGAATTAAAATCTTTGGATCACTAGATGTCACCTTTCTGATGGATGACGCATGTGTTCCAATCAAGATTCAGAAGATTGTAGGTAATTGTTAATTAATTGATTCATTTTTTTCATGAAATTGAAATGGACATTTGTTGAGATTATTATAAATTAATGGATAACACATTTCTGCAGGAAACAATGTTTTCTATAGAAATTTAAATGACAAATCATTGGAGCTATTTGGCCCCACCATTCGCACATGGTGTAGTGACCAATATAGAAAAAATAAAGATGATTTAATAGACCAAATGGTAAACTTGTTCGGCAACACTTTCAACAAGAAAGTGGTTACAAAGTTAGCTGGCAAGAATTTAAAATATACCAGGGCCCAATATAGGGAGAATTTGCAATTAGATCTCAAGCACGAACGCCCTCCCATGGTTCCCAAGAAAGAGTGGAGGGCGCTAATAGAGGATGCAAAGGAGAACTTGTTTAAAAAACAAGGAAGACATCCACAAGCTGGTCAAGCAAGGTACAACACATGTCATATTATCAGTGAAATATGATCATTATGTTTTTCTTTCCTGTTTTAAGTAACAATTCTAATATCTAATGTTTTTCAAAAATTCTATATGTAGGCTACCACACACATCCAATGAAACCAAGGCCAGAGTGGAAAAACACGGCTAGCATAAACTAGGCCAAGGTGGCTACGGAAAACTAAAAGCCCAAATAGTAAGATTTAAATGATTAACTGTGGTTAATATTTATTTAATAGTAGTGAACAAATATATGTTTTTGTTATTGGTATTTTTAATGGTGTTATGCATTGCAGTTAAATATGTTCGACACTGCTACCACCAAGGACCTAAATCTTAGTTACAAGCATGGTTTTAAAAGTGTGATTGCATATAGAAAAAACTTGAGCCAGACTCCTATCTCCCCAGCCACGCAAGTAAATCAAATGAATAAGGAAACCACAATAACATGCTTGTAAAGTCTATTCATATTTTATTATATCACCCTTAACTAAGTATTTATGTTTGTTTTCAAGCAACAGTGCTACCGCAGTAGTGAATCTAGCGGTATTCAGTAGACACCATGTCATACAAGGGTGGACATGTCCAATGATAGTGTAGAGCAGAGTACCCATTTCAGTATGTATGCTTTAGAATTAGAAATATTTACTGTGATTGTAGATATTTATTTCCTGACTTATACTTATATATTATCTTCTCACAATTGAAGAGCATGTAGCTCAGGAGGGTGAACTGCGAGAGGATCAACCAAGTGGACAAGAAATTAACGCACCAACTATCACAGCTACACAGACAGGTAAAGAGAAATAGTGTAATGTTAATCAAAATAATGAATTGGTTATTTCAATTATATTTCAACATATCGATATGATCATTTTCGTTGTTGTAGTTCACGACCCTGAACAGATGCCTCAACGCCCTTCTCAATGACGTACTAGAAGTATGGTACATGAGCTCACACAAACAATATAAGGACATGGCACACGAAATACAATGTCCTTGGATGATTATGATACCCCAATTGTCAATTTTATGAATGTAAAAAAACATAAATCAAAGAAAAATTAGAGGTATAAATGCATGACTTGTATTTGGATGTTTATCGATGTTTATATGTTCATATGCTTCAATGTTTATATGAGCTCATGTTTTGATGACTATCCTAGTTATGCATGAATGTCTATATGTTTTCTATATAAAGAAAATCATTTGTTGGGTATGGGGAATTAAGAGCGATGTGAGGGGGGTGGAGGGGCCATATGAGATTCCACCTTCACATGGTTGTCCCTGTTCAGTAGAGAATAACCTATTCTCGAAACAAAGAGAAGCTCATTAAGGTATGCGACCACTTATTTTTTTTCTAGAGTATTTTACATAACTAAATGCATGTTTATTTGCTTATATATTAATTACTCATATAAAGAATTTGTCTTTTATGATTCATGCAGGTCTTGGTGATGGAAATGCATCTCGTGGAAAACTCTTATCAAGTTGTATGGGCTAATGGATCTGGCGAAAAGACAATGAAACGATAAGGGTTTTGACGTGTTTTTTAAAGTAGGCTTTATACTAGTAAAAGTTCACAATCCTCATGAAAGGATACAATTGCATTTTTGGTAGACAAGCATCAATTGTTTTAACAAAGTATGAATCATAGACTGTGGGAAAAACCTTTTTTTGTATTCTTACATTGACCAATACAACTATAACATGTTTTTAGTACAAAATCTTAACCACACACACATATGAACCCTAAGTAAACAAATGATAGAAGATAAAGGGAGAATATGTATTAATAGGAGTGAATACAAATAATAATATGACTAATGGAGTGGAGAGTGCACTCTAGCCTTGAATTGACTGATACTTGCATCCAACATGTCTCACTATAATGTATGTTGTGATAGTTGTGTCTTCTCACTATAATGTATGTTTCTATGTCCATCATGGGATTCCTAGAGCACCACCTATCATTCATGATCCAACACATAGTAGTCAAGAATCCCGTCCATTTCTAATGTGTGCAAGTATCATATGATTAACTAATAATTTGTATCCTTAATTATGAGTTATCAATCTTTACTATCACCATATTCTTCTAGTGCATGTAGATTTATATTTGAATTTTTGAATATTAGTGAAGAATTCAAGAACTATAGCTTCCATGCAAAATATATCTACATTCAACACTTTATGATCTATCCCACTTTCATTGTTCCAATTGTGGATTTTTGAGAGGTGATTAGGTCCAACATTTTATTTACCTAGTTTAACCATCACTTCAAAATCAAACTCCTAAGATAGTAGAAAACATCGATAGAATTAACCTTCCAACATTGTATTGTTAACCAAATACTTGACCAATAAATTATCAATGAACAACTTGAAGGATTGGTCCAGAAGATAATACTTGAAATTTTGTATCATATATGCCATCACCAAGCCTTTGCCTTTCATGGTTGTGTAATTAATTTTTTTTTCTAGAAAATTACCTGGGGTGGTGTAGCATGTGTTCCCCTAGCTATGCCAACATGTTCCCAATGCAATGGTAGTGGAATCCACATGGACATGGAAAGAGCCCAATGCGATAAAATGCATGTTGGGTTCTTGGAATAGTTCAAATTATTTTGATAATAATAACTTTTATCTGTTCTACCAAGAAGGTCTAAGGTTCGAGCCCATATAACCCTATACATTCCACTAAGTTACACTACTCTTATGTGTATATATATATATATTTATAGATATATATATATAGATATATATATATATATATATATATATATATATATATATATTAACTTTGATCTGTTCTACCAAGAAGGTCTAAGGTTCGAGCCCATATAACCCTATACATTCCACTAAGTTACACTACTCTTATGTGTGTATATATATATATCCCCTCATAGTCTCTATGACTTGGACTTTCAAAGTCTTTCGTATCATATCAATATCTTGTCCTTATCAAGATCGGTGGATGGGAATATGGGTCAACACAAACCTTATGTCTAGTAGGTTCCTAGTCCTACTATATCTTCTCATGAGTCCAAAGTTCATAATGTCGAAATTCCCACAATCATTCAAGGATATATACCAAAGTGATATCCAATGTTTATACCCTCTATCCAAACATGATGTGTTAAGTTATGTGTTCCATAAACTTTGTGGCATTAGTTGTGCCACTAAACACTAGTGGATCTTTAATCTCTACATGAATCCACTTAATGGAATTTGGTAGTGTGCATATTTGCATCAATTAATTCTCATACTCCCTAGGCGTACGAGAATGCAAAAATGCAACTTATGCAACTATATGCAACTTTATGCAACTATGTTGCAACTATATGCAACTATATGCAACTTATGCAACTATATGCAACTATATGCAACTATTCAACTTATCCAACTATATGCAACTATATGCAACTATATGCAACTATATGCAACTTTATGCAACAATGCAACTTATGCAACTATATTGCACCTATATGCAACTATTTGCAACTATATGCAACTATATTGCAACAATTTTGTATGCAACTATATGCAAATATGCAACTATATGCAACAATGCAACTTATCATGTTTTTTAGTGACAATATGCAACTTTATGCAACAATGAAATGTATGCAACTATATGCAACTTTCTGCAACAATGCAACTTATGCAACTATATGCAACTGCGCTGGTACCACAAACGTATATTGGCACGATAATAAATCATTTCGTCAACAACCTACAACTCCCCCTCGTCTAGTTGTATATTACAATTCCCTTTCCCAATATGCTAGTTGGATACTACAATTCACCTTCCCACTATGCTATGGGAAATGCATGACAATGTTGCATCTAAGTATAATAATATAAGAACTCTTTCTCCAACCACTAAGATGGATTTTCGTAAGCCTTTTGACAATCCAACTCTTCATTTTAAAAAATGTACATTACTAAGACGAATTTTCATAAGCCTTTTGACATTTATGAGTAGATGATTTGTGGCCACCCTTCACAAGGTGTTTTATCGTCAAGTTATTTTTCAAATTTAATATGTATATATTGATATATATGCCAAGTTCATGTGGTGTTTTTATTTTCTAATTTATTTGTTATTGTCAAGTTATTTGTCAAATTTAATGTGTAGATATTGCATATATGCCAAGTTCCATGTGGTGTTTTTATTGTCTAATTTATTTGTCAAATTTAATGTGTAGGTGGTTGTACAGTACATTGAGTGTA
>ML781516.1:143544-189715 GCA_009831015.1 Picea engelmannii
TAATATTAAGTCCATACAATTGTATGAACTCAACATCAATGACTAATGAAAAATATGATAAGTATTCAACCTGTAACTCATGGTCTAAAATATCATGACTTTCAATGAAAATCTTCTTGAAAATATGCCAAAAGTGGAGACTGAGACCAAATCTAATAAACTCAATTTGGAACAAATGAGATAGACAACCTATAGGTGTTCACTAAAGTGAACCCAAAGCCAATGAGAGAAAACCTTGATGAGAAGTGAATTAGATACATGTACAACACATCCCAAAACATGAATATGCCTAAAAATCTTGAATGGACCAAGCACAAATGAAGAATCAACAATTGTCCTTTGCTATATCTGAAGATCATCCCTGTAAATTACAAAGACTTGTTGACCAAAATTTGGTCATCTATATTTTCCCGCTCTTGCATTAATAAAAAAAAATATATCAGAAGATGAAAATTTTTGAACTAGTATAAGTTCGTTATGTGGTCCTCGGTCTCATCTTCTTCATACATTTTTCGGATTGGAAATCCGAGTTTGTATGCTCAAGATATCCATGTTTAAAGTTTAAAGCGGAAAAAGGCGTGTTGGAAGCAGGCCAAAGCGAAAAGAAAGGAGATTTTGGGAAAGAAGGCATGCACAAGGAAAGTGACAGCTAGAAGGAATAACAACATGTGTGCATGCATGGAAGACCTAACGACATTAGGGTTAGTGTTTTGGTAATGTATCGTAATGGCTGAAGAGCCATAAATGTATAAATATAGTTACCTAGGTCTCATAGGAGGAGAGTGGTGGTTGTAGTAAGTTGATAGAGTCATAGAGAGAAGAATAAAAAGAAGTGAATGCTATGTAATATTTTGTTGTATGACCTGATTTTGTAAGCTGTTGAGCTAGAGAGGACTGAGGAGGGAAGCTCTTGAGGGTTAGATCACAGGCTAAGGAGCCTAGTGTGATCTAGTCCACCTCATAGTAGATCTTAACCTGATGGAGAAGAGTTGTAACATTTACGATGTTGTAGGGACAGAATGACTATAATAAAAGAGATAAGAGACAGATCTTTGTGGAGATAGCCCAGGGGGGGTGAACCGTGGTAACATCTATGTTATGTGATTGAATGCATGTATTTCTTTATTGTCTTCAGTAGATATGGATATGCCAAATGAATGAGTTGTTAGATTTACTGCTTAATAATGAATAACATTGCAGTATGCTAATAAATTACATTAGAAACTGCAACATACAATTCTCGGATATACCACTCAATCCTAGGCTGCAATCACATGAATATTACAACCACCCATTAACATTATCTCGAGTGAGACAACGCAGTGCACCTTGTGCACTGTGTTGCCTTCTGGTTTACCATCAGGGTCGATAGTTTTAGAGGCTTTGTTGGAAACCCAAACAGACATGAACCCTCAGTCACTCAATACAAACTCAAACAAGATATATAAGGAAAGATAAGCCAACAAATGGTTTTGTTTCCATTGGTAGGAACAATAGAGGATTGAGTAGGTGAGATATGTTGAAGATCTGTTAAAAGATACATAAGATTTGCGGGAGGCAGAGCAAGAGAATATTAAAGCAGAAAAGAAAGCAATGAGCCACTAGAAGGGGATGTTGAGACCATGGAATCCCACAAAATAAGAGATTGAAAGATGGCTAAGGATAAAAGAGTTGGAGTTTGCACAGAAAGATTAAAAAAACCCTAGAATAACATCCCACAAATATATTGAGAAATACATGTTTACTGATTTGCATGAAATCATTTTTTGTGATTTTCCACACTTATTGTAGGAGTGGATACTAAGGTTGAAGGATAACCATGCAATGAACCGAATATAAAAGATAGAGTGGACCTTGGTATAGATTGAGCAGTTATAGCAGGTGAACAACAAATTCACCCACACAATATATTTTTGGCTCGATAGTATTGTGGCAGGCTTTATAATAGAGTTTGTAGTAGATACATCGAAGTCGTACAGCATAGCGGAGTAAGAATTTCTATGCGCACATCAATGAAGGTAAATTAGATCGTTGTATACTTCCATTAAGATACTGCTATACAACAAAGGTGTAATGACAATAGATTCAGACAACTAAACTTCCCTGCGTGCATGGGGGAAGGGGACAAGCACTAATAGAAAGAGGAAAAATGGAAGAAGGAAAGGATAAGGGAAAGAAGGAGGAACCCTTGGACCCAATGATGATGACCATATTAAGAGGATCATGGCGACAGCTGGAAAGATGCATAGCGAAGCACCCTACCAATACAATGTGAATACCAAGAAGAGAGTCGTATCCATGAGGGAAGGCTTGGTGAGCAACAAGGAAGAGGTAGAGGATCTCCGGGTTGTGGAGAAGATTGAGGAAATCCTACGCACAACATATGAGAGGAAGATGAGAGGTCCAAGAATGGGAAGAGAAGGCAAAAATCCTATCCATATTAATGTCAGTGTGGAACCCATAAACCCATGTGTGACTAATACACCAAAGAGAACACCATTGTTTAGACAACTGGATCTTGGAAGAGGAACGACAACAGGAAGTACATTTACACAAGGAACAAAAATTGGAGGAGCTAGTTCAGGAAAGACTAGTCAAGTATCTACACCGTGCAGAGGTAGTATTTCGACGTTCAGAATGGCAGGAAAGGATCCCACCATCAGGTTACCATAATTTAAAGGAGAAGCGTCAGAGGACCCGGAAAAACATTTGTTCATATGTGAGAATATTTGGGAAGAAAAATAGATCATAGACAAAGATACTAAACTGGCACAACTAGCAATTACACTAAGGGATTGCGCACTACATTGGTATATGAGTTTAGCTACAAACAATCCACCAGGAACAACCAGAACAATTGCAAACATCAAGAAACTACTGAGAAATGAGTTCCAGAAGTTGAGTTCAGAAAATTAGTACATGAACAAGATGATTGAAATTAGACAAAAACTGGGAGTATCTATATGGGAGATTGACCAGAGATTCAAGCACTGAAGGGAAAATTGAAATATCTCATGACTGATATGCAACATAAGCACCTGTTTGTCAATTTACTGCTCCCACACTTAAAATATCCATTATGAAAACCAAAGTTTCAGATGTAGGCAGAGGCTCTATAGGAAGCCCTGCAACTGGAATAAAACCAGTATCAACAGATGGAACCAGCCATCAAATAACTGAAGGAGGATTTGAAGAAATTAATGTTCTAGATAAACCAAAATAAGGGTAAGGAAAAACAAGAAGTTGTTTGGTGTAGTACATGCCGGATCGAAGGACACCACAAGAACGAATGTCCAACATTCACGCAGTATATGACAACAAGAATTCCAAACCCATTACCAATAGGAGGAATATGGTTCAAAATCTGTAAGAAACTGGGCCACGATCCATATCACTACCCAATGATGTAGAAATACTAGATAATTCCAAAGAGTTCATATTGCAACTTTTGCAAGTTAGTGGGCCATGATGAAAACTATTGTAGAACTATGGATTTGATGCGAGAAAGGACATCATATGCATATAGAGTGCAGGAAGAAATGATGACTGGGAAAGCCACACCACAATTTCCATCCCCATAAGACACTGCACAACAACCATATAATACCACGTAGCTGCAGTACAACACAATGCGACCTCAGTACAACACTGTGCAGTATAATCAAGCGCCTCAATATAAAACGTCGAGAGGAGATTGAGTGGGAAACATAGGTGGAGGACAAGCGAGAGGAGGTTTTGGATGAGGTAGAGGACCAATGGTATGAAACAATTGTCAACAACTAGGACATTATGCAAGGGAATGTACACTTCCACCAGTAACTTGTATGTATTGTCGCGCATCAGACCATGATACGAAGTAATTTCTAACATTGTTGGTAAAAATTTAGGAAAAGAGGAACCAAAACAATCAAAATGTTCATTGGATCTTAGCTGAAGTGAGGTCTGAAGGATGGAACATCAACATAGTTACCCGTGGAGGAGTGAAAACAGGAAATGATGTAGTCCGACAAGAGTCAGTACAACACCAGTGGGTGAAGAAGAATGTCGAACCAAGGAAGAAGTTCGACATGCATAATGAAGACATGGCGTTGAATTTAATTGTTCAACAAAGCAAGGATGCACCACAGTACGAGATGCCTCAGTTACTAGATCATACCAACGAAATGCAACCCATGGGACAAGTAAGTACAATCGAAGGTTTTTTGCAATCATGTGTCAAAGTATTAAATGATCCATAATATGTCAAAATATTTCAAAACATATTAGAAAGATGTAGTATAGAGACGGAAGGAAAACTAGAACAAAAAAATGTCAATCACCTACATACAATGAGAAGAACAAGTAGAGAGTTTGGATTGAATGCCAACATTAGAGATTTCAACATGGGAGATATCATACTGGATCTAGGATCTAGAGTTAATGCATTACCAAAGAAGACATGGAAATGCATGGCAGAGCCCACATTAGGATACTCACATGTTCAACTGAAATGAGCAAACCAACATAGAGTCATACCAATTGGTAGGTTGAAAGGAGTGACAATAGACCTGGATGGAGTGCGCACTAAAGAAGACTTTGAAGTAATTGAAATAGTGGATGACACGAAACCATGCCCAACGTTTCTTGGCTTGGATTGGACGTTTGAAAACCAGGCCATAATCAATTTGAAGATGCAAAAAATGACATTTGAGTCGGGTGAATACAGGGTCATCGTGCCATTAGACCCATCAAAAGGGGAAAGGTTTGTAGAACCCACTTTCCTAGACTTAGAGGAAATCAACCAGTTGTATAGAACAACTATGCACGATGAGGATTACGTAAACCCAACTACAGATGGAATACTCAGTTGGCAGAGCATTACTTCATGTGCACCAGACTCAGATACTGGTTTAGAGAACTAACAAAAATGGCTACACGAAGTTTCCACGAGAATATGTGCATGAATAGACCATGTAGTAAGATGGGTAGGCATCGAGATAAGGGAACCACCTAGTTTCCATGGAATAAATGACCTAGAAACATTCTTGGCACAATAAGAAGATGAAGTTTTAGAGAATCAGAGACTCTTATCACTTGATATAGCACTCAATACACACAAAAAGACAATCAAATATTGGTACCAATGTAAGTGATTACTGTGCATAAGGTTTGACATAGAATAGAAAAAAAAAAGCAACATAAGTATGATGGACACAGGGCACGAGAGAAACACTTAGAGAAGTGTATAAAACTGTGTAAAAGGACACCCCCAGAGGAATGGCCTCACCATTTCATACACACTCTAGAGGGAATACCAGGGAACTGGTATACAGACCAGGAACCGTGCAATGAACTACGATATGGACTATGCTACAACAAAATTTTATAGTCACTTTCTCATTTGAGAATGAGAACCCTTGNTCCCAAAACTTCCCTCTTACACAAAACTCCTTAGTTAACATTCAACATTTACTCATTCTCTATTATTGTCATTTATAACCAATCGGATGTGAGCATATATTAGAAACATATATGAGCAATATATCATCAACAATTCATCACCACAAGGAACACAAAGAACACAAGATGTATGTACAATTTTTCTTTTTATTATGGACAACAATCCGGGGCTTTTCCAAAAATATCTGAATAGAGTACAACTCTACAAAAGCACCAGTTCTATAATGAAAGACTCAGCTTACACCCTCAACACTAACTAAGATGAGGAAACAATCCTTAATAGATATCAATCTATCAATAGGTACGCGACCTTTCAGTAGTGCAGCCAACGTGTGTATGTGCCCTGGCTCACTACAGCCCACGTATGCACGTGACCAGTGTATACAACAACCTCCGTATACCTTCTGAGTTGTTAGGTTTTGTCCTTCAATATCAAATCAAATTCTCTGTAATCAATATATCATTATCTTCTCTCTTTGACTGTCCAACCTAACCACCATCCAGTCACAACACATTCAAACTCTCCAATAGCTTGCTCATGCTCCATAGAAAATCAATATGAATGCTATATCAATCATGTATAAACAACTAGTATACCATAGAAATCATGTCACCATTGAATCACAGGAGTACTGCTCACTCCATCAACCAAATAATCCAAACTGAACCATATCATAGAAGCCATACAAATAATTCCCTAAGCATTCAAAACACATCAAACAATAGTATCCATCAAGACAATAATGTAACCATACCAGTGTCTCAATGATAGATTTGAGCCCATAGAATGCAAATCTGGAACCTGCCTCATCATCCAAGAACTTGGCACCAACTCAAACAAAAGTCTTCATCATTCCATCCACTATACGTGCCCTGTACTCATATAGCCTGCGTGTGTACATGCCCTGGCCCATTACAACCTATGTATACCTCAGAAACTAGGGTTTCTGAAGCTCCGAGACTTTTTTCGTCAAGATCTCCGACATTGCCAAAACTTTGATGCGTCCATCAGATCCTCCTATCACTTTCTTCCTCAGAATAGATCTTCAATCATTCTTAAGAGATCCACACCAAAGATGCTCTCACAAGAAGCTCTCATAAGAAGCTCTCCATCAATACTCCAAAAGATAATCTCCCAAGAAGCTCTCCATTGATCCACAAAAAGGATGATTTACAAGAGACCATTGCTATCTTATTTAAACTTTCATCCCATAGGTCACTTAACCCATTTCTAGGTAACTTAACCTATTTCTTAACCTATTTTCCTTATTTTAGGGTCAACCACTTTCCATAAATAGAAAGTTCTCCAATACTTTATCATTTAAATATTCCTTCTTGATTTTGTCATTTCACTTTATCATTTAAATAATCCACCTTGACTTTGCCACTTTAATTTATCATTTAAATAATGATTTCTTCTTTTAGGTCACTTTGACTTCTTTGACCTTGGGGCTTCAAGCCAACACATGGGGGTCCTTCAACTTTGTAGGGCCATAACTCTCAAACTGTGAGGAGTTATGTGACATTCCACATACCACCAGAAATGGTATGACAAGCACTATCCATCTAGGACAGTTCACCAACAAAATCACTGATCTTTTTCTCATTATTCCACATACAAGCATGGGTCCTCCAACCATTCTTCTAGGATAACTCAATCCTCAAAGCGTCTTCTCGTGAGGGATTTCACCATAAGAGGACCACTTTGGAGTCCATCCATTTGTGCACTTTATCAATCATGATAAGAAAATAATAAGTCATCAAACTATGCATAATATATCAAGGAATCCATCTTCATTATGTATCAATGACAACTTATTGATCCATCTTCATCTATTCATTTTGATCCATCTTCATCGATTGGTTTCCACTTGACATCTATCATTCTCATCAAGGATAATACATATACATTGTTTATAAATAAATCAAGCTTATTAATCAATCAATCCATTGACATCAATCAATCACTTGACATCAAATTAATCAAACCATTGGTATCAATGACAACATGATCCAACAATCTCCCCCTTTGGCATTGATGGAAATACCAACATTGATGTCAACACCAATTACCAATTATTGATGTCAACATGTAGATAAATCATGCTCTACATCAATAGTCAATGTGACTATCTCTCCCCATAAATAAACATCAATCACATCAATGTGATTAACTCTCCCCCTTTGACATCAATGGAAAAGGGTCATTCTCCTCTTGGGGCTTCTCCCCTTGCTTGAAATCTCCTTGGGGCTGCTCCTCCTATCTTGTTTTCACTGAATAATATCTCCCCTTTTGAGCAAGGGATATCAATCTGATGTAATGCTGAAAATACATGTATCATGCTCCCTCTATGGCCATCGCTCCCCCTGGAATTATGCCTCTGTGCTCTTTCTTCAAATATAGGGTTCTTTTCTAGGTATGCATATGATAAATATCTCCTCCTAGAATAATGGGAAGAAGAATAACTCCCCCTATGGGTATGTCTCCCCTATCTTCTCTGCAAGATGAACAATGTTCTACCATATAACGATCCGTGGACCTGTTCATGCATCAAACTCATGCTATACCAAGCATCATGAAGCAAAAGATATGTCAACAATGAAATAAAGAATCATGAGCAAAATATCAACCAAGTACATCCTGTAAAAATGTGTGCTCATCATGCACAACACCTATGTACATCAATATCATGCAATGTGCCAAAAGATATCATCCAATGAATGTATCAATCATATGCCTCTATCAGCATGTCAACATGTGCATCTACCAATATGCCAACCATGTGCATCCACCAATATGCCAACCATGTGCATCTACCAATATGCCAAACAATGTATCATATCACTCATGATATGTCTCCATCATGAACCAAGTGCCACAATCATGTATCTCAAACAAATGTCAATTGTTGTTCTAATCAAGTAGTACCAATGGTGTAGTATCATCAAGCATATTCCATCTATGAGTGTACCAAACATGTACATTACCATGCACCAATACCACAAAATGATGAATACCATATATGTATGCCAAATCATCCATAAAACATGTGCCAATCAAACTACTAGTAGGTGCCTCTACCAATGTACTAGAAAAGTACCAATCATGCATCAACTATAGATCAACAATGATGTACAACATGATCACCTCATTAACTCACCAACTGCATGTCTCAATATGTAGCTCAACCACATGCAAAATGCATGCATCATGAAATCCAACATATGCTTCCAATAATACATCATAAGATATATCAATGAAAATCAAATATGTACCAGCCATGTACCCCAATAGATAAGAATCAATCCATACTCATGGGTTAGTGCCATGCATCCAAGATTTATTTTACATCATCACCTTACATGATCTAACATAGAACCATGAAAACCTACAACAAACAGTGTCAGAACCTGCAGTAAACAATGTTAGACTCTGCAACACTGAGTTATGCCAACATATCAAGCTCCAATCCATGTGCATTGCCTTTTTCCCAAGGCTTTATCACATATACGAGGTCTTCTGCACAACAACTCGCGTATGTATGTGACCTATTCAAGTTCAGCCTGCATATGTATGCAATTGATACCACTGTAATCTGCGTATGCCTCAGTAGATGAGCTACTTGAGCTTCCCTTCAGTCTTTCATTCTGTTATGGCTGCTCTGTCTTCGTCACCCACTTCTATAGGTGTCCCTACTCTTCATAACTTGAGCTCTGAGCATCCATATTTTCAAAGATGTCTCATTTCCTTACTTCATTCCTTCTTATAGCCATTCTATGTGAAGTCCTCATCATGGAATTTCTTCTTGTGTTCCAACAATCCTAGGATTTGTGGCCAAATCCACTGCAGCTGTAGCATCTCATGGAGTTACAGTGAACAACAATGTGTCCTACTTGATCACATATCCAACACGTTATGGTGTTATATAATATTCCATTGTATCTCCTTTCATAATCTCTACATTCAAAATATTTGTGACCATATCCATTACATGAATAACAATTCCCATGAAAAATAATTTCATACCTTTGATTTGGTGTCTCAAGAGTATCTTCTTGATGTCTTCCTTGCTTTGTTCTTTTAAAATTTTCCTTGCCTTATGTAGATGGTTGTCTTGCAACATTGTCTTCCTTCTTTGATGGACTTACCTCATGCTTCTTTGAGGTGCTTGCTTCAGCATGTGTATCTTCTCCTTTGTATTCAAGACCTGATTTATCACATGGTGAGATTTGACTTTTCAAGATCTCATACAAGATTCGTGAGCTATTCAAGAATTTATTTGACTTTTCTACCTTCTTTCTAAGGTCAACAATTTTAGCTTCTAACTTACAACATGACTTTTCCTTTTCATTTATTTGATTCTTCAATAGTTCCTCTATTCTTTTGGCCTCTTCAATTTTGGTCTTGAGATGGACAATGGTTTCAAAAATTTTGCTAATCTCATCATCTACATTTATATCTTATTTTCCATTCTTTAGTCTTGTGATCTCTTCTTCCTTTTCTTCCAATTTAGTATTATTGGTCTCTTCTTGTTCTTTGAACATTCCCTTTAACTTCAAGATGTGCCTTAGACTCCTCCTAAGAAAATTATTAGTGTTATCTGAAAGATAGTTATAGCCTATATAATAATGATCACTTATATCTCTATATAAACCCTCCTCAACTTCCTTTTGAAGTTTTAATAGATTTTGTAGAGTAGCTAGAGAGGTAGTGGGGGGTGGGCAGAGGGCCCATAGTGATAATAGTGAAGAATATTGTGATTGTACAAGCAAGGACTGCTTGAGGAGTTTTATCCTTCCATAAGGATTAATATATGGTGTTACCCTACCTCAAGGGTTTTCTCTATTTCTTGTGTTCATGTTATGGTGAATGGTTCATGGTTTATTCTTGGTATTATTGAAGTATATTTGCAAATATGGTTAGGTACTTAACTAGGTACTTAACAATTGGTATCAAATCACTTTCCTTGGGCAAACATTGTGGGCAAATATTTTTTATTTTTGGAGATTTTTTTTCAGAGAAGAAAAAAGAGGGCCACGACATTCTCGAAGTTTTCAGTATATTTCTGTGAAAACTTTTTAGAAAATGGTTGTATATCTGAGTCCCTCTTAGAAAAACACCCAATTTGAAAAAAAAAAATCATCTGAAACGGAGTCCAGGAAGTCAAGATATTGAAGTTTTAAAATCTGCACATTTTCAGGGTTTTTTCAACAAACGATGGTGCGATTTTTTATTTTATTTTTGTAGTAGTTGGAGGCTGAATTTTCCCAATAAAGTTACATATATGAGTTCCTCTCACAATTTCACCCAATTTCAAAAAAAAAATCAGCCGAAACGGAGTCCGGGAAGTGAAGTTATGAGCATTTTAACTTCAACAGATTTTTAGGGTTTTTCCAGAAAAAACCGCGATTTTCTGCCGAAACTTATTGGGTCTATTTTTTGGGTTTTTTTCATGATGACTGCAGCACCGAAGAGTTAATAGGGTGCTCATATGGCTATTTCCTCTCAAACCCTGAAATAAATTCTTGAATCATTCAAAGCCCATTTGTTTCACACATTGGATGACAGATTAGATGCATTTGCACATGGCCTCACAGACAGCCTCACACATGGCCTCACAGACAACCTCACACATGGCCTCAATGATAGTTTTCATAGTATTCAAGATTTATTGAATAACATGTAGGAGATATTTCTTATGGAGGGCCTCAGGGATGAATATTATCAAGAAATATATGCTTGGTATGATTTTGAGGTCGATTGTGATGATTGGTATATGGATAGTTGTCATTTCTGGGATGACAACCACTTTCATATTTTATTTGATGACTCTAATCCACCTTCTGTAGAGAGAATCAATGTGACAAATCGAGAGCCAATGATTATTACCAGTGTCCATCCTGCATATTCTAAAATGATATTATTCCTTCCAGATTCTGTTATGACCCTTTTCTACTATGTGGATGGATATTCTTATTTCGATCCACATGACAGTTGTCAGTATTTGGAGCATCATTTTGAGTTGGTTATTGGGTTCCAAAATATCCCACAGGGAATTCACATGAGCACTTGGACATGGGACCCTGGCTTACAATGGTGTTCGGACTACATCATCATGGTGGCTTTCCTTTCTACATGGGACCTTGGTTCTCTAGTCTTCTTCAACATTATGGTCCACAATTATCCATGGGACCCTGGTATATGGTTGTACATCAAGCATTGAGGACAACACTTTCATAAGGGGGATGGAATGTAAGGTAGCTAGAGAGGTAGTGGGGGGGGGCAGAGGGCCCATAGTGATAATAGTGAAGAATATTGTGATTGTACAAGCAAGGATTGATTGAGGAGTTTTATCCTTCCATAAGGATTAATATATGGTGTTACCCTACCTCAAGGGTTTTCTCTATTTCTTGTTTTCATGTTATGGTGAATGGTGAATGGTTTATTCTTGGTATTATTGAAGTATATTTGCAGATCTGGTTAGGTACTTAATAGATTTTCTTCTATTCTTTTCATGGGATAATTACCATCAAACTTTACACAAACTGTTTCTAGATCTTCTTCTTCACTTGTAGGGAAAAATTCATCATCATAATTGCAATCAAGGGTTTTTGAGGGTTCTTTACCTTCATTTGAAATATCTTCATGATCTTCCTTTTTTCCAACATCAAAACATAATTCTTTATCTTCATTTGAAATGTCTTCAAGATCTTCCTTTGTGCTATCATCACTTGATTCTTTATCTTCACTTGAAATGTTTTCAAGATCACATTTAGAAATAATACAATCAAGTGTTTTTGGAGATTCTTTACCTTTAATGATTTTGATGGAGTTATCTTCAATATCTTCCTTCTCCTTTTTTCTTTGATATGTATCCTCTAGCTTTACCCATAGATCCTTGGCAGAAGCGCATTGTCACATGCTCTCTTTTATAGGGCTTGAGAGTCCACTAAGAATGGTCTTGAGAGCCAATGCATCATTGTTCTTTCCTTCCCTTTGAGCTGCAAACTTTGACTTGTTCTTCAATGAAACTGATCCACCAATGGTTTCCTTCCAAATAGCTGCTCCCATTGTCTTCAAATACACTATCATCTCTATTCTCCAAGTAGAATAGTTTTCCTCATCAAGGATTGGTATTTCATAATCCATTTGTGTTTCTATGGATCTCCTTCAAGCTTGTTAAGGCTTGTAGTGAAGGCCTGCTCTGATACCAATTCTTGGACACACCTACCACACTTAGAGGTGGGGATGAATGAGTGTGGGGCTCTTTTTCCGAAAACTTCCCTCTTACACAAAACTCCTTAGTTAACATTCAACATTTACTCATTATCTATTGTTGTAATTTATAACCAGTTAGATGTGAGCATATATCAACAACATATATCAACAATATATTATCAACAAGTCATCACCACAAGGAACACAAAGAACACAATATGTATGTACAATTTTTCTTTTTATTATGGACAACAATCCGAGGGTTTTCCAGCAACAACTGAATAGAGTTACAACTCTACAAGAGCACCAAATCTATAATGCAAGACTCAACTTACACCCTCAGAACCAACTGAGATGAGGCAACAATCCTCAACAGATATCAATATGTCAACAGGTACGTGACCTGTCAGTAGTGTAGCTAGCGTGTGTATGCACCCTGGCTCACTACAACCCACATATGCATGCAACTAGTGTATACAAAAACCTGCATATACCTTCTGAGTTGTTAGGGTTTGTCCTTCAAGATCAACTCATATTCTCTGCAATAAATACATCATTATCTTATGTCTTTGACTATCCAATCTGACCACCAGCCAGTTACAACACATCCAAACTCTCCAATAGATTTCTCATGCTCCACAACAAATCAATATGAATGCTATCTCAATCATGTATAAAGAACTAGTATAGCATAGCAATCATGTCAGCACTGAATCACAGGGGTACTACTCACTCCATCAACCAAATCATCCAAACTAAACCATATCATAGAAGCCATACAAAGAATTCCCTAAGCATTCACAACACATCAAACAATAGTATCCATCAAGATAATAATTTAACCATACTAGTGTCTCAATGATAGATCTAAGCCCATAGAATGAAGATCTGGAACCTGCCTCATCATCCAATAGCTTGACAACATCTCAAACACAAGTCTTCATCATTCCATCCATTGTATGTGCCCTGTACTCATACATCCCATGTGTGTACACACCCTAGCCCATTACAACCCCTGTATACCTCAGAAAATAGGGTTTCTGAAGCTCCGAGACTTTTTCCTTCAAGATCTATGACATTGTTGAAACTTTGATGCATCCATGAGATCCTCCTCCCGCTTTCTTCCTCATAATAGATCTTCAATCATGCTCAAGAGATCCACACCAAATATTCTCTCACAAGAATCTCTCACAAGAAGCTCTCATAAGAATCTCTCTATCAATACTCCAAAAGATAATCTCCTAAGAAGCTCTCCATTGATCCACAAAAAGGATGATTTACAAGAGACAATTGCAATCTTATTTATAGTTTCATCCTCTAGGTCACTTAACCCATTTCTAGGTAACTTAACCCATTTCTTAACCTATTTTCCCTATTTTAGGGTTAACCACTTTCCATAAATAGAAAGTTCTCCAATACTTTATCATTTAAATATTCCTTCTTGATTTTGTCATCTCACTTTATCGTTTAAATAATCCACCTTGAATTTGTCACTTTACATTATCATTTAAATAATGATTTCTTATTTAGGTCACTTTGACTTCTTTGACCTTGGGGCTTCAAGCCAACACATGGGGGTCCTTCAACTTCGTAGGGCCATAACTCTCAAACCGTGAGGAGTTATGTGACATTCCACATACCATTGGAAATGGTATGACAAGAACTATCCATGTAGGACAGTTTCACCAACAAAATCATTGATCTTCATCTTATTATTCTACATACAAGAATGGGTCCTCCAACCATTCTTCTAGGATAACTCAATCTTCAAAGCATCTTCCCACGAGGGATTTCACCATAAGGGAACCACTTTGGAGTTCATCCATTTGTGCACTTTATCAATCATGATAAGAAAATAATAAGTCATCAAGCTATGTATAATATATCAAGGAATCCATCTTCATCATGTATCAATGACAACTTATTGATCCATCTTCATCTATGCATTTTGATCCAACTTCATCGATTGGTTTCCACTTGAAATCTATCATTCTCATCAAGGATAATACATATACATTGTTTATCAATCAATCAAGCTTATTAATCAATCAATCCATTGACATCAATCAACCACTTGACATCAATTCTTTGACATCAAAATAATCAAACCATTGGCATCAATGAAAACATGATCCAACAACCCCAACATAGATGAAGCTCTTAAACAGATAAGAGGGGTGATATTCATCAAGTAATCAGAAGTTGAACTTATAACAGAATAACAACAACGGAACAAACAGATAGTCAAAGAATTGTTTTCATGTTACCATGTGTAGGAGGAAGCACAAGATGAAGATGACCCGCGCAATATTCAGATCGAGGAAGCGAAATGAGAAAGAGAAGTGGAGGGTCCACCTATAGAATCTGAACTCATTGTTGCACCGATTAAGGTGAAGAAAGTCAACATTGGAACATAAGAGAATCCCAAAATGGCCAGCATTGGAGATTATTGGGATGAGCAAACAATAGAAAGCATAATAGAGTTATTGCACGAATACAATGACCTATTTCCCACAACATTTACAGAGATGAAGGGTATAGTAGGAGAGTTAGGATAAATGAGGATACCACTCAGAGCTGAAGCGAGATTGATCAAATAGAGACCATACATATTGATCCCAATACATAAGCATAAATTCAAATCTGAGATCGAGAGGATGCTCGAAGCTAGAATCATAGAACTAGTGGAAGAATTACAATAGATAAGCTCAATGGTAGTTCAGGAGAAAAAAAAAAGGAGCGATAAGGATATGCGTCGACTTGAGGAAGTTTAACGATGCATGCCTACATGACCCATTCCCTACACCTTTCACGGATGAAGTGTTGGAGAATGTAGGAGGACATGGAGTTTACTCATTCACTGATGGATTATCAGGCTACCACCAGATCAAGATAGCACAGGAAGACAAATAGAATACCACATTTGCTACATAATGGGGATGCTACCAATACATAGTCATGCCGTTTGGACTAAAGAATGCACCAACAATATTTTCTAGAGTAGTCATCGTTGTGTTTAAGGAATTCATCCACCATTTTCTAGAGGTATACTTGGACGATTGTACCATCTATATTTTGTTGAAAGAACATGTAGAGGTCTTGCGGCTCATGTTAGAAATATGCAGGCAGTACCAGATATCGTTAAAAATCAAGAAATGCATATTCAAAACACCGTTTGGGATACTATTGGACCATATAGTATGCAAACAAGGTTTACTAGTAGATCCTGCAAATATTGTAGTAATTGTTAACTTGGCACCACCTAAAACAACCCATCAACTAAGAGAGACATTGGGACACACATGATACTATTTTGAAGTAATAGTAAAGCCAAGAAAATTGAATGCAGGACCTGACCACCTATCAAGGGTCACAAACAGGGAATAACCTATGAACTTAGAGGACAACTTCCCCAAAACACAGTTGTTTTCAGTACAGATCGTTGATGAATACTTTGCAGATATCATTTAGTACTTGAGCACGGGTACTACACCACTAGAATATAACACCGTGCAGAATAAAAACCTTGTAGTGAGGTCTGTAGACTATCAATTGATTGCAAGAAACTTATACAAAATGGGTGCGGATAACATCTTGCATAGATATGTGTTAGAACACAAAAGACCAAGAGTTTTAACAGAAGCCCATGAGGGAATAACAGGAGGAAATTAGGCAGGCAAAGCTACCATGAAAAAGGTATTACGCACAGGACTATGGTGGTCGACCATTCACAGAGACTCGAAGGAGTACTTCCATAGATGTGATGTCTTTCAAAGGGTTAGCAAACCCAATAGAAGGGACAAAATTCCATTACGACCACGGGTAACATTTTAGGAATTTGATAAATGGGAAATAGACTTTGTGGGACCAATAAACCCACCAAAAAAAATAATAGGAGAACGATACATTATCACCACAACAGAATACCTGACAAGATGGGAGGAAGCAACACCAGTGAAGGATTGCAACACAAAAACAACAACACAGATTCTATTCGAACATGTAATCACAAGATTTGGGTGCCCAAGAGTTTTGATGAGTGACCAAGGTATGCACTTTATTAATATCACTATCAACGCTATGACTGAAGAGTTTGAAGTCCATCATCAAAAGAGCACACCATATCACCCATAGGAAAATGGCATAGTAGAAGCATTTAACAAAATTCTTGAGAATGCACTAACAAAGATCTGTAATGTCAAGAAGGATGATTGGGACCTCAAAATACTAGTAGTATTTTGGGCCTACAGGACCACGTAAAAATAGTTGACAGGGAACATGCCAATTAAACTGGTATATGGCCAAGAAGCAGTGGTGCCATTATAATTTCTGGTACCCATTTTGCACATAGCAACAATTACACACATGACGGAATGAGGCACACTACATGAGAGACTAAATCATTTGATGACCATGGAGGAATATTGGATCCTAGCAGGGTTCGACCAACAATTTTAGAAAGAAAGGGACAACGCTTGGCATGAAATACACATAAAGAAGAAAAAATTCAAGGAAGGAGATTTAGTGTTGATGTATGACAAAAAATCAATTCAACATCCAGGAAAACTTTGAACGCACTGGTTAGGACCATACGAAGTAACAATTGTCACAGAAGGAGGATATGTACAATTAAAGGAATTAGTAGGCTCATAACTCAGAGGGATGGTCAATGGGAGCCAACTGAAGCTGTACAAAGACAGTCGACCACCCACAATTTGAAAAGTCACCACGCAAAAAAAATAAAAAAATCCAGGATATTAAATGGTACCAATAGAGGTACGGTGCGTCGAAAGGAGAAGAAGCATGCACAATTAGGAGTACAAACTCGGTGAGGACAAGGCCAACAACCAGGTCACAATGGAAACAAGAGGGAAAAGTAAAAGACGACAAAAGTAGTACAAAAAGATGAAGTTATGTAGAATTTAATGTCGAAAAGGACTGACGAGATATCGCATTAATCACGCCAATTGGAGACAACGAAAGGAGAGTAATGGAAAGTATGACAGAATCAGAGGTTCATTGAATCCGTCATAAAGGTATCATTTTCTAAAAGCTTCATATGATGCCCATACAAAACACAGATGCAGGAGAAAACTATTTATTGCGAGGCTGTAAAAGACAAAGAGTGAGAGAGAATACCAAGAATAGAGCACAGTTCACAGAGGTTATAGATACCCTTGAACTCAACAAACGCTCAACATTCATCACCATGGCACCATCGAAGCAAGAAGAAACAAGATAGACTACCTGACACTCTAGATTTAGAACCAGGGCACATGCACAATCAGAGGAAGGCGAACAAAAGCCACCAGAGATTGTCAATATAGACGAAATCCCATCACCAGATACAACATCACTGAACCCCATATCCGTGGTGGAAGAAACCCAACAGCTAGAACCGGAGGGAATGAATGTGGATATGCCAAAAAAAGAATTGGAGCAATAGAACCAAGGAAGAGGAACCCTAAAGGAGGTGCAACCAGAGAACACTAAAGAAACTCTGAGAGTTAATGGGATGACGACAAATCAAGAAGCAATAGTCGAGCCAGATGAATCTCAAACAACTGTGTCAGACCGCCCACCAGAAGGAACATTAGAAGATGTCATGGGCTGGCCAGAATGGTTCTTCGACATTCGACCAATGGAGGCTGGAACCTCAATCCAGCCACTACCGAAGAAATACAAGAAGCAGGTACCTAGGTCACCACGCAAGAAACACATCGTAGCCGTTGTTTTGCCATGTATACCATATGGGGTACGGGTGAAATCGGACTTGCTAGTTCATGTCGAGAAGATGAAATAATCAAACCACTATGTAACAGACACAGACAAGTTCCCGTAATTTGAAAAGAGAGTATACTTACATATTGTGGGCATGAATGAAGTTGGGGAACCGATTGATCAACCACTCTAGAGGGAAATAGGATTGGAGAAAACAAGGATTTTAGGTCTGCTAGAGCTACCACACTTTGGCAGAGGATAGTACGCAAACAGTTGCATCAAATAATTGATGGAAGTCACACATGGTGGGGATATATGGTTGGAAAATATTGTCTCGATAGACGTGGAGCTCATTGTGCACATTACAGGGATGCCATTTCAGGGCATGGATCCTTTGCAATTTCTTGATGAAAAAACAAAGTAGAAATCACTCGCGGAAGAGATGAAAAAGAAATACGGCACTGACAGGGACGCGAGGAATCATCATCAAGAGCATCAATGATGCCGCAAAAAAAATGGAAATGGAAATATTGGCTTGTAATCTTCTAAGAAAATGCCGCAAGGAGGAAGTCCTGGTTTGGGTTGTCGCAGTTGCAGCACAATGCATCGAGGGCACCACAGTTAGTTGGGCACCCTATCTCTTGAATTTGTTTTTGGATGACTGGAAGGATGTGCAAGATCTAGGAATATAATTTCATTACTCATGGATTCTCATGGTTATATCCATTATGGGATGGAAGGAACCAAACTATGCATATTTCACCACCAGAACCAAGCCCAATCATGGAGAAAGATATTTATCGTTTGGCATCGCATCAGACGCCAAGAATAGGAGGATGAACGCAACTGTATTCGAGGGATACCTTTGCAACCTAAAGGAGGCCATATATAACCTTTGGAGAATAACACCACATGCCTCCACACACTATCAGAACATTTCCAACTTCAAGGCCACTCAACATGCAATGTGGATACAGGCACGGAAGGACCCCAATAAGCAGTGGCTACAATTGCGCTACTGCATCACGGAGGGAGACATCACATGGTTATCTGGGATTGGGAGGATGACTAGAAAATTCCAGTCCTCACCTAAGACATACCTACAAAGGTAGCAAAAGAGGAAATAGGGTAGGAAGAAACATAGCCTCAGGAAGTCCCAGTGCCCAAGAAAAGAAGGACAATCCAAACAAAAACAAAGCAGATGAACGAAGGGACAACTAAAACAGGAACCCAGAACGGGAAGAAGAATAATACGCAGCCATCCCAAGAACAAAAAAAACAAGATGAAGCAGCGCAAGGGACTACACCAAGTCCCAATCAACAAGAACCAGGCCTGACTAAGAGACCAGCTACCCAGACGGGGGTTCACGCAAGAAGATGAAGGCACAAAGAACACTTCTAGAATACAAAATCATGGAGGATGATGTAGAAATGATAGCTTGAATGGTTCAAGATTGTATATCTGAGGACTTTGACAATGTTGTGCACCACAGGGACATAATTCAAGAGGAGCTAGCAAACATGCGATGGTTCCTCAAGTAGATCGGGGAAGTGTAGGCAGCAGGAAGCAACATAGGAACATGGCTATCAACGTCATAGACATGAGAAGAATATGAAGCGAGTGAGTGGGATACAGTCCACACAATACCATAGCTAAGTGCAACATTCCACATTACACCCAACATGCTACGCCTGGACGAGATTGTGGGGTATACACCCCTAAAGGAATTAGCTCAAATCAAACTGATATTGCCACGGATACCATCCAAATCTCTACACAAATTACAAGTTAGCATTATCCAAGAGGTACAGTCTCGTGCACGCACAGACTTAGTCGAATTACAACAGGCAATGGAGAAGAGGGACACGCTAGAATTAATATATGAGTAGGCTAAGCTCAAGACCCAAGAGGAGAGGGAGCGCATGAACGGATTGGAACGAAAAGTGACAGGAACTTATGAGAAGATTCCAAAAACCACGTAGAGGGATGAACTCACAGCAACAGAGAAGATTGATCAGATTTCACAGGAAATCGATCAATATCAAAAGGAGATTGAGAATCTCTGTAAGTGGCTCACACCTACCACTCCACAAGAGGTAAGGGAGAAAAGGAAGCAGGAGGAAATAGAGAATCTATAGGAGATAGAGCAACAGGTCACTGCAGCGGCCGACTTGTTCGATCAAGTAACAGAGCTCTGGATGAAGCTAGAAGAGAATCAACAAGTCCAACAGTGGGACAAGGAAGAAGAAAGGATAAGGAAAACTATCCAAGACCTCAATCAGAGGCAGAAGAAAATGTCCATCACAGAGCGTGTCAAAGGGGTGCAGGATATGAAGAAACTGTAGGCATAACTCACCACTACGCAAACACTGAAAAATGAGCATCAAGATCAAATGGAACCGCTTCAAGAGTGAGTAGAAAAATTCATTTCACATGCAGAGAAAGCCAAGACACATATAGCACAAACTCAGGTAGAGTGTGCAAGATTGATCAATGATGAAATTGTAGTCTAGATAGTAGACACACTCAAGGAGAAGACCGCGCATGCACAAACACAAGTAATGGAGCTCAAGGAGAGGTTCCAAGTGATCACCAGGGAGATCAATGAAGTGCACAAAGGTTAGGTGGCTCGGGATGAGCCACATGTCAGCGTTGGGGGCCTATTGGAAGCAGACCAAAGAGGAAAAAATGAAATTTTGGGAAAGAAGGCATGCACGAGGAAAGTGATAGCTGGAACGAAGAAAAACACGCGTACATGCATGGAAGACCTAATGACATTAGGGTTAGGGTTTTAGTAATGTATTGTAATGGCTGAAGAGCCAAAAACGTATAAATATAGTTACCTAGGTCTCATAGGAGGAGAGTGATGGTTGTAGTAAGTTGATAGATTCATAGAGAGATGAATACAAAGAAGCAAATGCTATCTAATATTTTGTTGTATGGCCTACTTTTGTAAGCTATTGAGCTAGAGAGGACTGAGGAGGAAATATCTTGAGGGTTAGATCACAGGTTGAGGAGACTGGTGCGATCTAGTCTGCCTCATAGTATATCTTAAACCGATGGAGAAGAGTTGTAATGAATACAACACTGTAGGGATAGAACGACTATAATAAAAGATCTAAGAGCCATATCTTTGTGGACGTAGCCCGGGGGGGTGAATCATGGTAACATCTGTGTTATGTGATTGAATGCATGTACTTCTTTATTATCTTCAGTAGATATGGATATGATAAATGAATGAGTTGTTAGATTTCTTACTTAATCATCAATAACATTGCACTACATTAATAAATTACATTAGAAACTGCAGCATATTGTTCTCAGATGTCCCACTCAATCCTAGGTTGCAAACATATGAGTATTAAAGCCACCCATTAAGACTATCTCAGGTGAGACGACGCAATGCACCTTGTGTGTTGTGTTTCCTTTTGGTTTACTAAGAGGGCCAATAGTTTTAGAGGCTTTGTTGGAAACCTGAATAGACATGAACCCTGGGTCACTCAAAACAAACTCAAACAAGATATATAAGGAAAGATAAACCAACAAGGCACCTCTTTCATGTGGAATAAAGCTAATATTTTGGAATTGCTTTTAATTTTTTTTTGGGATCAAGTCCCTTGAAAACCTTCTTTTGTTGGGTTCAAAACCCATAAAAATATTCATGGCATTTCTTGTGGACACATGTCATTCTCCTCTGCTTAGTTTTTATTTGAGTTATGGAGTTCGATCAGACTCGTCATAACTCCCTCATCTCTCCCCTTAATTCCCCTCTTGTGCATCCCCGACAAACTCACCTCACTCAACAACCCTTCCCCACTCCCCACATTTCCCACCCCCTCACTTCCACTCCCTACAAGATCCCTCCATTTCCTCACCCCTCATCCCTCACATTCCCATACTTAACTTTTTATTTATTTATTTATGGCGGTTGGTCAGACTCACCATAACCCAACTCACTCCCTTCCCCTCACTTCCCAACCCGTCAACTCGCCCCCGAGACTCTCACCTCACCTCACCCTACATCACTCCCTCTCACTCTGCTCCCTACATTTCTCCCTCCCATCTTCCACCACCTACATTTCTACCCTTCCCCTACAAAACCCTTTCCCCCTCTCCTACATTCCCATGCCTCCCACACCAAACTAATTTTATAAAACATTACTATTATTCTATTACTCACCTTTTAACTTTTCCATTTTATACATGATTTTATTTAACTCACATGTAACCTTATACCATGTGCCCAAATCTCCTTGGATGACATGGAAATATGTTTAAGCCTAAGGAGTAGTTTCACATGGAAGCCAATTAATTGGAGAAAAATGGAAATATATTAATGGTTGGACAAAATTTAATCCAAGGGCCCATATTTGTCCATGAATTTTGATCAATGGTGGTTGAGTCACGATCTTGTAGAGGTCATAACTTGAGCTCCAAGTGTCGGAATTTCACAAACTTTATATCGTTGGAAATGTATTTTGATGTAGAAGATGATGATATAGGTTTCAAAGGCTGAAGGTTGCTACATTTTCCCCAAAAATTAAAATATCCTTCATCTTAATTTTTAATGGGAATGTGTGACAACTCAACTTCACGAGCTCATATCTTGAGATCCAGGCGACGGAATTAATGAATTCACATCATTAATACAAGTATATTGAAAGTGGCTGAGTCACGATCTTGCAAAGGTCATAACTTGAGTTCCAGGTGTCGGAATTGCACAAAATTTATACAGTTGGAAAGGTATTTCGATGTAGAATATGATGATATAGGTTTCAAAGGGTGAATGTTGCTACATTTTCCCCAGAAATTAAAATATCAATCAGCTTCATTTTTAATGGGCATGTGTGAACTCAACTTCATGAGCTCATATCTTGAGATCCAGGCGACGGATTTGGAAAAATTTATATTGTTGGAAAGATAAGACAATGAAGATCAAATCTGAAATGATTTCCATGACTAAAATTTTTATTATCATTCCCACAGAATTAAAACAAATTCGTCCTCTTTTAATGTGAAATAAATTAAATTTCAAAAATAAAAGTTTAATTAAACTTTTATTAAAAAAGGAGAGGGACACACTTTAAATATACTTGTATTAATGATGTGAATTCATTAATGAGGCATTAATTAAATGGATTTTTTTCAGAAGAAACTTGTATGAGAATTTCTAGAAGGGAGAAACCCTAACTACCCAAGTAGTTAGAAAATATCTCCTTAAAAAGAGAAGACAGACTCCATCAAAGGCCCAATAATTAATATTACACGAGAGACCATCATAGTAAGTTTATGTTGATCATATCCTTATTTTTCTTTATCAAGTTCTTCATCCAATTACTCCATCTCTTTCACTAGAAAAGTTTAACTGAAGACTGATAACTCCTCATTTCTTCTTACCAAGTCTTGTTATTCTTCTACATCCCACTGTATTCCTTCTAAGACAATATTTCTTGTATTTATTTTCTTTATGGTCCGCGGGAGCCCCAATCTCAGTATTTAAGACAAACACATTTTAAATTTCAAAGAATATGTAACATACTATATATTTTTTAGAAATTTCAAGAGAGCTACTTTGGGAACAATCTCGATTGTGCTTTGTAACTCTATTTTTAGAATATAAAGTATTTGAGGCTGATCTATCATTATATTTTTTTGAACTTCCCATGTCCACTCTTTTAAATTTCTCTTATGCATGTGGACCATATTCTTTTTATTTTTTTATGTGATCAGAAATCTTTAGTCAAACTATGATGGATGTGAGGAAATTTTGCTCTTTATCTTTAAATGTGTGAATGTGCTCGGTTCCTGGTCCTTTCTCGGGAAATTTCTTTTAAGAAAAGAAAACATTTTCCTTTTATTTTCTTGCAATATTTATATTTCTTTGAATTACTACGACGGACTTTTGACAAGTCCCACATTCTGAATATCTAGAATTCTAAAGAAAATCTAAAGAGGAGTACCACCTCTATAAAAGCGCAAGGGGATTTACATCCTCGTGAGGTTTCCTCTTCGGTCCTAATGGATTCAAGCGTCAACAAGACTATCAAGTGAAAAAACAAGTTCACAAACTACTTTCAAAAATCGACACATAAAAAAAACCTATCAATAATCCTGGTCACAGAAAAAAGTGTTGAAAGGAATCCAAACCTTGTATCCATAAAATCACGTTTCCATAAAAATATCGTGCGTAGTAAACTAGGTGAATCACTAGTACTATTGTAAATCCAAATTTTTGATCAAAATGTCTAACTATCATCACTATGTTGAACTATCAAACTACCATCAAAGTCATAAGGTGACTAAAATCCATCAAATTCCAAGATGTGGCAAGTCATCCATCCATCCCATATCCATCAAAATATTGAATCCGTCAAAATTTCCAAGTGCTGAAATGTCTCAGAAAAAGTCCTCTAAAGTTCAAACTAACAAATTCAAATCCAAATCATCAAATCCATCATCAAGTATAGAATATAGTTATCTTAAATATATGTATTTGCAATACTAAATCCATCATCCGTCTACAAAATCAATCCCAAAAATTATCAATGTCAAAACCATTGATTATGTATCTTGTATCCTGAATCAACCATCATTATCCTAAAAAATATCATTCATCATCATGAATGAAGTACAATCCATCAAGGTAGACTTCAAAACTTGAGTCCTGACATATCATCACTAAGTTCCCCAATGTCAATTGAAAGGTGAGAAGTCTATACAATCAAATATACACCCTCTGAAAGTTAAAAGGGGTAATCACAATGTCTTTGAGAAAAGTCGAAAGTCTCAATATTAAAATTAAAAAAACAAGACTCATGTGGACACTGATCCTTCCCTCAAATCATCAAATCCAAAACACTTATAACCATCTATTAATACATAGAATTGTAAGGGTCAAAAAATCATTTCAATTGTGTTTTTTGAATCATAGGGTTACATAAGTCATAGTTTTTTATGTCTTCCTGTTATGGCCATCACTTAAAGTTTGATTTTAATAAACTAAAGTTTTTACGACCTTGGTCTAGAGTCTTTGGGTTATGCAATTTTTTATCATGACAAGGTAAATAAACCCCCATGAGTCACATATTTTATTTTTACATCATTAACTTGACATGTCACACCTCCATGTTATACACAAGGTTCCCTTTGTCACCATCTATCCATTTAAGTGTCATGTCAAAGTCAGGTGTATGTGTTGCCAACTAAATAGGAGAGTTCACAACGTACTCTAAGTACCTCATGCATTCATTTTTCATCATTGCAAATAAAGGATCGTGTCAAAGAGGATTTCCTTGTTTCTAGAGCCTACATTTAACCACTTTTCAGGGATTATGTCACAGATCTCATAACAGTTTCTTTGAAGTGTGCAATTCATGTTTGAATTAGGTGTTATGAATTGGTAGAAAGATGCTATGGACAGGTGTTCCAGACTGGTTGAAGAGGAGGGTTGGAGGTTGGATAGCTTGCAAACATCTCTATTAAAATTCACAGACATCAACATCAAGCCTAGGTGTTACGAGGAAAATCTCTATATGTCTAGGGGTAAACCACAACAAATGAAAATGACTATAGAAATCAACTCTAATATCAAGTATGCTATATAAAAAATATGATAACAAGACAAGATAAAAGTCCTACCTCGTCTAGGCATTCGATGAAGTCCACCATTTAGCACTTGACCCAAAGCAATATACCTGCAACTAGTCTTCAACGACCAAGATACATGAGAATATGGTGATAATATATAATTTTAGCACATTCAATAGCATAATCCATCAATATTCATAACAAATACGCTCATGGAATAACAATTCAAATATTATCAAGATATTAATTGAATGATAAAATATTATTTCTATTAATGTGTAATCAACATAAGTGAATGAGTTACAAACTTCCATGTCGGCATAGTTTGGAACCGAGAAACTAAGTTCCTTCCAGCTAGGCCGCCACCACTTCGATCCTCCACTAAAGGAAAGCTCATATAAGAGAGACAATGAGGTTCTCAATCAATAAGGGAAAAGATTGGGGGATGAACAATGTGTTCAAACTTAAACAACAAAGGGATGCAGACTCAATGTGAAGTGAATAATTTCTCCAGAGTAACTTTTCTCTCAAATTTGAATTCTTCTCCTCTTTTCCATAGCTCAGATTTGGCCCATTTGTAGCCTTCAAGCGGAACTGAAGGGTCGAGTTAGAACGTTTCCAGTATATGGAAGGCCAAGGATAATAGATCTCGTGACGTGACATGGAAACCTGACACCATTTTTTAAATTTTTGGCACAAATCCCGATGTACATGAACTGTAGTAGTGTAACCTGTGTATACGCATGCTGTAATATATGCAGGGCACGTATATGTGGAAAAATCATGCTTTTAGCTCTGGGATTTGCAAAGAGGGACTTCAAGTCTGCATAGGGAAATGGAAAAAGGCCCTCTATGCAAGTTTTTCCAGGGTGGGGGAAATCTTGCTATAACAGATGCCCCCTAGTGTGTGAGGTTAGAGGAGTATCTGTGATGTCCGAAATACAATATAAGACCCAGAAGTGCAGTAATTAGGACCCAGCTAGAAAAACTAGTTGCTCATTACAATCTGTACTGACTTTGCATACATGGATGCCAATTTGAATTACACTGCAGATCCATGTGAAAATATACCAACCAACTATCCATGGCCATTAATAGGAAATACAAAGGTGGCTACATGCCAAAGGATTTCATAGTCACGAACAAGGCCCAATAAAACCAGTCTCAAAATCAATTTGAAGATATGTGTATACAATGGAGTACAATCTAATCTCCCATGGTCACTAAAGTCACATAGGTACTGGTCCAATGAAAGGTAGCAACAACTCAAGAAAGTTGCGACTATAAACTGATGTCTTCAAGTCTTCTACACAATCTGCCAAAGGTGAAAGTCTACATCGTGTGAATAAAGGAGTTGAGGTCCAACAGAATGAGACTTTGTTTGATTACCGGTAATTGAGATATACCATCAACAAACGCAAGATAACCTACTAATGATGAAAGTAGGTATCAAGGCACCGAGTACATTCTTACAAGTATGAATAAAGGATTCGGGCTCTAACACTCAAAGAATCCATCGATCAGGAGACATTGATGTATTCCCAACTATTGATGGCGAGAGAATCTCCCACTAATGACTACAAGCCTCTAGGTACTCATAGGACTCTAGGTCTCATCTCCAGAATAGATGAGTTTAATTCGATGGAAGGAGACCCACTGAAAGGAGAGAATTAAGGAAACTCTCATCATTTAGCATGAGTTAAAAATTAGGAGCTTGATGTTTTGGAGGAAATAGGATGAAGAACAGGTTCACAAACCAATGACCTTGTGTGTCCTTTGCATGTGCTAGGTGCAAGTGGTACATGAAAAAGACCCTCTGAATAACAACCAATGAGGAAAATTGCAGACAAAGGTGAGGAAGCCACCAATAGGGATAATGGAATCCAATACACTGCATGAATCCCAATGTGTGAATAGATGTCTTGTCGTCGAACACAAGGGAAACTACCCAGACAACGACCAATGATGAAATGTCGACTGTTGGGTTCAAGGTTACCTACCAATGAGGAAAGTAGGACCAGGGTGCACTATAGGACTACAACTTCATTTGCTTCTGAGATAGACTGAGAGTATGGCCAACATGTAAAGTCAATAGTTATGAGGAATGGCCGACACTGGCTGTTAAAAATACTTTGAAAAAGAGCATGAGATATATGGAAGACTCTGTCAGGATAGACTCAATGATGAAACTTTGAGATGAAGGAGGCATAAAAAAAACTCTCTATAGGGACTGGAAGAGTAACCAGCTAGAGGAGTAAACTATGTATAATGAGCTCAACTTCCTAAGATCATGCTAAACCCAAAATTATGATGACACGTGGACCCAAAAATTTTGTGCTCTACTCAAAGGAGACACAAATGCTGCCAATATAAGATAATACTCCCTTCCCGCCCACCTTTTTTTATTTTTTCATAGGCAAATGAATGCTATGCTACAGAGGAAGAAAAGAGTGTTGCAAGTAAGAAAAACTAGTTCCAGCGTGGAACATACCTATGCTCAATGCAAGGAGGTGCATGCAAGAGATGGACACTCGAGGGAATGTTTCCTCCTAGGTATAGTGTGTCAAGATATGAAGGATATAAACAAGTATCTGCTTGGTTGAGGATGCAAAACTACTGAGGTAAATGACTTATAACACAAAGAGAGAACCGATAATAGGCTCAATACTGCAAGTAAGAGCATGAGATGCAATCACAACTTAATGCCAAAAAAATTCATTTTTCGTAATCGTAGTCTACTTGGTTTGAAAAAGGGATAAAATTTCACCAAATAGACGTCCTTTCAAATCCAATTTACGAGTGTGAAAGAGACAAATTCACTTGGAAATATTTTCACTTTTTGAAAACGAGTTGGAAAAGAGCTTAAATCAAACTCATTTGGGAGTCCTATAGGTATAGGACAACATGTTTATGAGTGAGAAATGAGGTTCAACATAAAGTCATGTATTAGCTATAAGGGACTCCCAGTCCTATGAAAAAAATCTCTGCATGAGCACCGAATAAAGTAGAGTATTTAACTAGGGTACCCATGTTTGGTAATTCTCTACCATTTGATAACGACACTTCTAGTAGCAGATAGAAAGTTCTGTGTCACTATAAAATGGGTTCATACCTAAGGCATACAAGTGAAAATCATAGGACGATGCAAGTGTGCATGATGGAATGGATACCTATCCTATATGTTGGGTAGTGAAAATACCTGTCCATTGTTATGAACCAACGACATAACATTCAAAATCACAAGAATCCCTAGATAAAACTACTAAAACCAACTCAATCCAATGTCGTATTATTCCATTAGGCAAAAATATTATTTGAAACTATGAAAAGTGGGTAAACATTTGTTGTAAATAGTAAAAACAAACCAAATTTACTATACCATTTGTATTTTTTACCCAAATAGTTGATTTTGGATCAAATTACCTCTGAACTTCAACTGGTGACTATGAGAGCTACGAGTGATGGAATTGATGACCATCTAGATCAGGTAATTCCTCTTCCCCTCTTCTTTGTTTTTAGTGGATTGGATTTTCTATTTAGGTTCTAATTTTTAAGTTATTTAGGGTGCAAATTAGAACTTTAGGCATACGTGGGCTACCACTCATCAGGTCGCCTATATGCATACTCAGCAATATTATTAGTCACCTTAAAATCAAGTTTAAAGGACAAATGAGAAGTTTTCTTAGAAGGGGAAATCAATACCACTCCTGCTCCGACTGATTCTTTAGTGCAAGAACTGTCAAAGAACATGGTCCAAAGATCGTCTTTTGCTGTTTCTGTGGGCTGAACTGTGGTCTGAACTGTGGGCTTTCTAAGAAGCAATGTATCAGGTAATGAATCATCAATTTACAAAATACAAGATCCCATACCTATGTCGACCGAATAGATAGGATGATTGGATGGATTTTTCTCATCACTGATTACATATGCCAACTAAGATTCCCTATATAGCCTTCTGTTCACCCCTCCAAAAACAGGGATAGTAGCATAGGAGAGATCCATTTGAAGAGTGCCACCTAGCCTCTTCATCCACTATCTTGATAGTAGACATCCAAATTTAGGGGGTATGTCAGCCACTACTATATCCATCACCATAGTCTTCATGGCTGCTTGGGTTAAGGTTACAGCCAAATCCTTAATCATCCCAAGACATTTGACTTTTCGAGAGTCAAAAGAGAAAATATCATGATAAGACTTGGTGATCTCCATCCCAAGCTCATCCATGACCGCCTTTGGCATCAAATTGTGCGAAGCACCGGAGTCCAACAAACAGTTATGCAATGTTTTCTCATGAATATTTAGAGAGATGTAAAAGGGAGGACAACTTTCATCTCTGTCTTCTATCATTTGGCCCAGGGTAATGGTTGGATTTTCATCATATATGTTGAGGATATCAGCAGAAAGGGATATAGATTGGGGATCTAGAGTTTTGAGGATATCCCTTTTGAACATTTCATTTTTCATTAGCTCGACTAGAGGAATAGGAATTTTAATTTTTTGTATTTTAGCCTCAAAATTGAATGAATATGGGACTTTATCAGAAGCTTTATCAAAAACCTTTACCTGATTCGAAGGAGCTTCCCGATTTATTTACTATTCGACAGGAGGCTGACTTTCTGGAGTTTGATGCTTGACAGGGGTAACAGTCTTTTTGGGAGGAGTTGATGCTTTCACCTTTGAAGGATTTGTTTGTTGATTCTCTGATGTCTGATATTTTTGCTTAATAGGGGCTGCGCTCTTTTCGGAAAAGGCTGGTGCCTCTTGTTGAGCAGCATCAGATTTTGATCGGAGGTTATATCTATTCTTGTTTTCTGTCGTGAAAATGCCATCATCAATAAGATTATCTTCTGTCTGTTCAGTCATCAATGCTTCCTCATAGTCGTGTTGTGTTAGATAAGATTTTCATGTCTCTTCTCCAACACAATGAATGTTATCTTCTCCACCTTCTTGATATTCACCCTCGTCTTCGTCCATCACAACATTTTGAAGAGGAGCCTTTATCCTCTGATCTTCAATAGGATTCTTTTCTCTTTGCAAGATCTGAGTTGGCTGATTATTCCTTCTGAAGTTGTTGGGATTTTGATTTGGATTCCTGCCTGCAGAATCATAAGTGCCTCTTCCCTTCATAGGCTGCTTATTTTCAATCTTAAGCTTAGATATCTCAGAGGTTAGAGACTCTAGCATCTTAGTCATTTTATCAAATTTTAAATCATCACTTGATGAAGATGAAGCCTCATTCTTCGGCCTTCTTCTATCAGAATCTCCTTTCCGCTTCTGTGAAGCTAGAATATTTGATTCCACCTCAAGGGAAGCATCTTGCATGAGAGATAATGATGGTGACCTCCTTTCTCTCAACAATAAGCAGAAATCTGAGTCAAAAGCATTAGAGTATGTGATCTTGGAAGAAGCATCTGAAGGTTTTATCTCTGCTGGTATTTTACCATACATCCGGTTAAATCTCTTAGTGAAATCAGAGACTGAATCACTACTTTGTTTCCTCAGGTTTCCAAATTCTATGATATAGTAGACAAAATCTCTTCTGTCACCCCAATGTTTCAGAAATGTCCCATCCAATTGCTCGATTCCAGCTATGGAACCAACAGGGAGTTCTTTGAATCATTTCCTAGCATGGCCATCTAGGATTTGGACAAAGACTCGTGTCCAAACATCTTCTTCTTCAATATTAAGGTTTTCAACATAATTGTAAAAAGCCTCAATATGTTCTTCAGCAGACACATTGCCTTCGCCTGTGAATTTGGGCATATACTTCTGATAGTCTCCCGTTGGCATGGATGATACTGGGTTTGGCAATATGAGTGGTGCATACCTAGCAACTAGGATTTGTTGCATCTTAGTCAAAGGAGGTGGTGCAGCCATAACTATTAAGGGTGAGGAAAATGATGGTTTCTTTTTCAAGTCTTCAACACTAGAGGAATGTGAAAGAGGTGAATCTTCTAATGGGAAAGAGGTCTGATAAGAGGCTCTGTAAAAATTTGCAAGTTGTCCAGCTAAATTTCCTTCACCTTTAGCAGATAGCTCTTGGAGGAGGTGTTCAACAGCAAGGAGGCTAGTATAAATGTTCAAATGATCTTCTTGTTACTGAGAATGAAAAGAATCAAGGGAAGAAGAACTATGGCTTCTTTCTAAAGTCTTGGGTGTTTTTTCAACCAAATTTAAATCTATCAATTTATCATCATTATGATTTTTCTGTTGATCAAAAAGAATTTGTTCTTCTACAGAATTTACAACTGTTTTTTCATCAATGCTCTCTGAAAAGAACAAATTTTTCTGTAGTAGATTTTCCAGAACTGAAAAGAGGATTACCTTCTGTATCTGATCTTGAAGTTTGATCTTGAAGTTTGACCTTGAATTGTCTTTCCTTTCCTGAGAATTAGTTTTGGATTGGACACTGGTGTGATCGGTGATTCTTGAGGATTCGTCGTAGTATTGATCCTCTTAGGAGCCAGGATGAACTTGTGGAGTCGCCAGATAGATAATTACAACCAACTAAAAATGTCTAATATTTGTCTATCATCAAAGATCAGCTCTGTGTCGTATCCCAGGAAAGCAAACTTGAATTTTGTCTCCCCGGCAACGGCACCAATTTGTTATCACTCCAAGAAACTCCTTAGGGTTGTAGGCTAAGGATGCTTGGTAACTTAGAAATAATGTGTATATGTGCTTGGAACAATGGGGTCTTTAATGATCAATGTAACAGACAACTCATACATCTAAAGAAACAGTGCTTTTAGGAAACAATAATCAGATCAAGTAAATTGAAAGGAGAGGATGAAGAACACTATTCTTGATTGCCAAATACAAGTGAATGTAGGGCTTAATGCAAGGTAGAGAGAAATCCTTTACTTCAAGTCTATGAGCTCAATAAAGAGATAAGAGTCTTCATGAACTAAAATAAACTGAAACAAAGTACAAAAAGGGAAAGATGGATATTTCTGATATTGAAAACGAAAGGAAACTGAACTTTATTTCTGCAAATAAGAGTCTATACAGTAACACAAAATATCTCCCAGTTTGAACCCCTGTCTCTTAGAAAAGATAGGCATTTATAGCCTTTTACAATTAGTTTTAAATATCCTACAAACTTGGATCTGTATCTAAAAATAGCAATTCAAATCTAACTAAACAACTTGATAATAAAGACTTAAAGACTAAACTAGCATTCGAATTCTCTTCAATCTCAAAATTCGACATCTGTATTCTTCAGCTTCTGGAATCTGTGGTGTCATGAAAACATGCAGAGGCAGCTGTCTTGGCAGCTAGATTTCTTTAGTTGTTCATAGTAGATACTTTAGGATATTTTTTTAGCATGTGGTTCTCAAAAACTCCCACGAATCTCTGATGCAGAGTCTTTTTTGAGCAAGTTGTTATCCTTTTGATACCCTGGAACCTCTTTAAAACCTATGAAAAATTACCTTCTTCATCCTTAGCTTTCAAAAATGCTTTTTCTGCTTTCACCATCTAACTCGCCTTATGATTCACTAGTTAGCTGGTGAAAGCACTGCCTTTCACCAGCTAACTGGTCGTAAAATTGTGTTGTGCGCTGGTGAAAGATCTGCCTTAGCCCAAAATGAACTTTCACCTCCAAAACTGTGATTCCATCAAAAACTCAATGTGTCTTTGCTTTATCCCCTTGCATGTTTACAACAACCTGAGCAAGCACTTGCAAATCTAGTTGTGATTTCTTCTTTTGCTTCAATTTTCTAATTTTCCTTTTGAGGCGCTTTGCTAGCCACCATAGACTGTTATAGTCTTTGGTGATTTTCTGTTTCCTCTTCTTTTCCTTGACCCTCTCATGAGCTAGCTTTTCAAATGCAGCATTGGTTTCTGCAAAATTATTAGACAACTTCTTGTATCTTTCTTTTATTACCCTCTCTAAGACCTCCTGCTGAGCGATCACTTCTTTGAGATGCTTGATTTTCTGCGTTTTCTTCGACTTAGTGCTCCTTGATGTTTCCCCTTCCTCGGTGTGAGTAAAGGTCTCATAGTTATGTGCAAAATCAATGGAATGTTTAGGACTCTTGATAGCAGGGCTCTCATCTTCTTTCTCTGGTTCTGAGTCTGTGTAGGGAAGGTTTAAGATGTTTGTTCTCCTTTCTGTAGGCTGCTCTGTAGTAGTTTCAAAATTCAATTTTTTCTTTGACCTGTGAGATTTCACACCAGAGATTCTATCTTCTAGAGGTCCTATAAGGGTTATCCTCTTCCTCGAGCTACTTTGAGGAGTCAATTGCTTCTTTCCAGCTTTCCTCTGTTCATTCATGGGCTGAGTTTGAGTTTCAAAGCCCTCCCAAAAAAGAAAATGTTGTCAGGTCCTTCCCTTCTATCTTAGATCCTCCAGAATGATTAATTTAATAAGGCCAAAGTGGCAAAGAGTGTTATTCATGCTTAGAGGTTCAACTCTAGTCTTTTTACAGACCTTAGTTAAGCTCTTGTGCAAGAAGAAAGGTAGATTTAGGAGATTTTTACCTGTGAAATGATCTAAGAGCTTGAAGTGATACAACATCAGTTTGTCATACCTGCCTTCTGAAGTTATGTAGAGTTGGATGCCCTTAAACAAATCTTGCCACTCATCCTCTAAGTGGGAAACTGGCATGCTTTTCTTCCATGCATTATGCTTGAATTCTTCCTTCAAATATGCTCTGAAATTTAAGTTTTTGGTGGTAGTAGTTTTGAACCAACTCTAGCCCGATCTTGGTAAGTTGGTCACTACAGCGATGGTAGCTTCATCCACAATGATTTCCAAGGACCCGACATAGGCCTTATTCCCGTCAAACGTTTTAGCAAAATCCTATGCTGTTGATTGGTGACAACCATTCTGTAGCCTCTCGACATACTCCATACAACCTACATTTAAGAAGTGTTTTTGCACCTCTGGGTGTGCCTGTAGGAAGGATATACTGTCCAATTCCTTTCTCAATAATGAGCCACTGCGTCTCTTGGCCATTTGCGATTCAAAATCCCAAACAATTCTGCACACCAAACACTGCAACCTGTTGTTCAGGCCGAGGCCTTGCGCTGGTGAAAGCACTCGGCTCTGTCTTTCAAAATTAAAAACTTAGCATACATTAGTGACTGATGCATGTTGGGGAAGCGATGAACCGATTTGATGTCGTCAGCCAAGTAGTACTGTTCCTGTACCTGGGATGATGGGTTCAAATTTTCCATTTCTAATGCCATGATTGTGAAGCATGCGTTACAGAACGAGATCCGCTTTGCAATCCGATTTAGACGTGCAACTCGAGTTTCCATGATTATCCACTTTCACCAGTGCATCATACTTGATTGCATGACGTGGGCTGAACATATCATCATTAGATTTTTTAAAACATGGATAAAACGCACGTGATCCCCGCTTTCACCTGCTAATGGCCCGTGAGAAGTGCTCCTCGGCTGTTGAAAACCGCCGCTTTCACCAACGTGCAACCTGTGAGAAGTGCTCCTCGACTGTTGAAAACCGTCGCTTTCACCAGTGCACAACCCGTGAGAAATGCTCCTTAGTTGTTGAAAATGGCCACTTTCACCAGCTAACCATCATCCTTAAAACATGCGTTAGCTGTTGAAAGCATTTTATGAAAATTTTAAAGAGAAGACCTTTATGGGTCGTCTTATTTCTAAGACAAAAATAAAAACCTAAGTCTTGCTACTAGAAAAACTCAAAACTAAATTTGAGAAAACTACCAATAACCATGCTATCAACCACAAAATGCAACCATGGTGACGGATTAATTTTGGGAGCTAACAGATAGTTTCTTGCTTCTGTAAATTAGAAGAGATAGTTTCTTGCTTTCATAAGTTTAGTTGGTAGTCTTTCTTGCTATCAATAGAAGAGATTTCCTTTCATGCATTGCATTGAGCATTTGGATTTCTTTTCACACATTAGAAATAGTTTTGCATTAGGCATTTAGTTCACTTGCCTATTAGGCTAGATAGTTGTTCAATGAGAAGTCTTTGCTTACCTGTCCTTTTGCTTTAGTAGGATAGATAGTTGTCTTTGCTTACTTGTCTTTTTCTTTAGTAGGTTAGTTAGGTGTCTTTGCTTACTTGTCTATTTGCTTTAATAGGTTAGATAGGTGTTTTTTCTTACTTGCTTATTTATTTTTCTTTCATAGGGTAGTTGCTCATTGAATGTAGGTTGGCAAGTTAAAAGTAGTTTTCTTTCATAATTTTCTTAGTATGCTTAGTAGTTTACCTTTGCTTATTGTCATGAACTAGTTTGCTTACATAGGGTTTTACTTGCTTTCTTAGGAACTATCCATCAACCCTTGGCCCAAAAGTACTTAGGTTACCTAGTTTCAAGTTGCTTAGTAGGGTTTTTTCATTAGATAGGTTGTCTTGAGTAGATTAGCCTTAGATAGTTGCTTTCCTTAGTTAGACTATACTCCTACCAACCTTTTACCTTTGGCATATATTTTGCTACAACTCTAAGTTTACTTACCCCGGGTTGACAATTTAATTGAGGGTAGTTTAGTGTCTTTTTTAGTACATATAAATCACCTAACAATTGCCATGTCTTATTTGGTAATACATTGACCTTAGATCCCAAATCGAGTATGATGTCTCCCATGTTGAAGTCTTCATTGCTTGCATTTAGTCTGAACTCCCTACTTGTTCTTCTCCTAGTATGTAGGTGATTGACTGTGTTTTGTTCTAGTTTGCCTTCCATCTCCATACTACATATTTCTAATATGTTTTTCAATATTTTCACATATGATGGATCATTTAATACTTTTACACATGATTGAAGAAAGACTTTGATTGTACTTACTTGTCCCATGGAATGTATCTCGTTGGTATGATCCAATAATGGAGGCATTTCAAACTCTAATGCTTCCTTTCTTTGCTACACAATTGAAGTTGATGCCATGTCTTCTTTCTAAAATTCTTGTATTTCTTGCTTAAATATCTCCTTTTGTGCATCAAACTACGTCCTTGGTTCAGTGTTATTCTTCACCCACTGGTTTTGTGTTGATTCTTTTCGGATTGCATTGTTTCCAATTTTAGCTCCTCCGCGGGTGACTATGTTGATGTTCCATCCTTCATCCCCTGCTTTGGCTGAGATACACTGAACATTATGGTTGTTTTGGTTTCTCTTTTTCTGGATCTACTAGTAGTTTCAGACATTGTTCTGTATCATGACCTGATGTGCGACAATACATACATGTTGTTGGTGGAATTGGACATTCCCTTACATAATGTCTAGGTTGTTGACAATTATGACATACCGTTGGTCCTCTACCTTGTCCAAAACTTCCTCTGGCTCTTCCTCCACCTTAGTATCCTGCTCAATCTCCTCTCAGCGCATTATACCAAGGCACCTGATTATATTGCACGGTACTGTACTGAGGTTGTGTTGTGTTGTACTATGGTTGCACGGTATTATATGGTTGTTGCGCAGTTGTATACTATTGTTGTGCAATGTTGTATGGAGATGGAACTTGATTAAACTGTGGTGTGGTTTTCCCAGTCATCATTTATTCCTACACTCTATATGCATCTAATGTTCTCTCCTCATTAGCTCCATGGTTCTACAATATTTTTCATCGTGGCCCACTAACTTGCAAAAGGTGCAATATGAACTCTTTGGGACTGTCTGGTATTTTTGCATCATAAGGAAGTGATATGGGTCGTGGCCTAGTTTCTTATAGACTTCACACCATAGTCCTCTTGTTGGTAACGGGTTTGGCATTCCGGCTACCATATACTGCATAAATGTTGGACATTCATTTTTGTGGTGTCCTTTTGTCCTGCATATAGTACACCAAATGGTTTCCCGTTTATCCTTATTCTTATTCTGGTTGAGTTGAAACGTTAAGTTCTTCAAATCCTCCTTCATTTCCTCAATAGATGGATCTATCTATTGATACTAGTTTTCTTCCAGTTGCAGGGTTGCCTGCAAAGCCTCTGCCTACATCTCAATTTTTTTTTGTCACAATGGATATTTTAAGTGTGGGAGCAGTGAATTGACAAATAAGTCATATCATTCATGAGATATTTCAGCTTTCCTTTTAGTCGCTTGAATCTCTGGTCAATCTCCCATACGGATTCTCCTGGTTTCTATCGGATTTATATCATCTCATTCATGTATTGATCCTCTAAGCTCGGCTTCTGGAACTCTTTTATCAGTAACTTCTTAATGTATGTCAGTGTCCTTGTCATCCCAGGTGCACTATTTTTGTCAAGACTCATGTACCAGTCTAGTGCGTGGTCCCTTAGCGTAATATCTAACTGCGCAAGTTTGGTATCTTCATTAGTGATTTGTTTTTCTTCCCAGATATTTGCACAAATGAATAAGTGTTTCTCATGGTCTTCTATTGCTTCTCCTCGAAATTATGGTAACCTGATGGTGGGATTGTCTCCTGCCATTCTGAATGCTTAACTACTACCTCCGTGTAGTGTAGATACCTGACTAGTTCTTCTTGAACTGGCTCCTCCAGTTGTTGCTCCTTATGTAGATGTACCTCATATTGTCAGACTTCTTTCGAAATTTGATTGTCTAAACGATGGTGTTCTCTTTGGTGTATTAGTCGCACATGGGTTTATGGGTTCCACAGTGACATTAATATGGATAGGATTGCTTCCTTCTCCTCCCATTCTTGAACCTCTTGTCTTCCTCTCATTTGTTGTGCACGGGATTTCATCAATTTTCTCCACATCCCGGAGATCCTATACCTCTTATTCGTCACTCACCAAGCCTTCCCTCACGGCTACGACTCTCTTCTTGGTGTTCACCTTGTATTGGTAGGGTACTTCGCTAAGCGTCTTTCCAGTTGTATCCAAGATCCACCTGATCTAGTCATCATCCATCATGATTGGGTCCAAGGGTTCCTCCTCCTTTCCCTCCTCCTTTCCTCCTTCCATTTCTCCTCTTTCTGTCAGTGCTTTCCCCCTTCCCCCGTGCACGCAAGTAAGTTTAGATGTCTGATGCCATTTTCATTAGGCCTTTGTTGTATAAAAATATCTTAATGGATTTATACAGTGATATAATGTACCTTCTTCGAGGTCCTTGTAGAAACTATTCCTTCACTACGTTGTACGACTTCACTGCATCTACTGCAAAATCTATAATAAATCCTGCCACAATACTGTCAAGCCAAAAGTCTACGGCATGGGTGATTTTTTTTTTTACTTGTTGTAACTGCTCAATCTGTACTGGGGTCCACTCTAACTGTCAGATCTAGTTCTTTGTGTGGTTATCCTTCAACCTTAGTATCCACTCCTGCAATAAATGTGGAAAATCACAGAAAAAAACTTTGTATAAATCAGTAAACACATATTTATCAAGGTATTTATGGGGTGTTATTCTATGGTTTCGGTTATCTTTTTGTGCAAACTCCAACTCTTTTGTTCTCAAGCATTTTTTGATCTCTGCTTTTGTGGGATTCCATGGTCTCAACATCCCCTTCTAGTAGCTCATTGCTTTCTTCTTTTCTTTACTCTTTTCTTGCTCAACCTATCTCATCTACTCAAGCTTATCTTGTTCCTACCAATGGAAACAAAATCATTTGTTGGTTTTAAAACTATTCTATTATGTCTGAGTTCATACAGAGTGACCCGAGGTTCATGTCTATTCGGGTTTCTAACAAATCCTCTAAAACTATCGGCCCTCCTGGTAAACCAGAAGGCAACACAACGCACAGAGTGCACTGCACAGTATCACCCTAGATAGATTTAATGGGTGTATGCAATACGCATGTGTTTACAGCCTAGGATTGAGTGCGATATAGGAGATTTGTATATTCAACTACTATTATGACTGGTAAACGCAATATACTTTTATTTATGAATAAGAAGGAAATATAGCAACTCATTTTTTAAAACAACAACAAATACTGAAAGATGATAATGATATGCATGCATTAAATTACACAACATAGATTTTACCATGGTTCACCCCCTCCTAGTCTACGTCCACAAAGATTTGTCTCTTATCTCTTTTATTATCATCGTTCTGTCATTCCATCGCCTCGCTCTTTACAATTCTTCTCAATCGAGTAAGATCTATATGAGGTGGACTAGATTGCACCAGGATCCTCAGCCTGCGATCTAACCCTCAATATCTTCCCTCCCAAACCCTCTCTATCTCAACAACTTCCAAAATTAGGTCATACAGCAAGATATTACATCTCGCAACAACTCATAGATAACTAGCTAAACTCGATAATACTCTGAACCGTTATCATACCTAAGTAATATATTCTATCTCTTTTTTATGATACATAAGTATCTATATTTATACATTTCTGGCTCCTCAAACCTTACAATACATTTAAAAAACCCTAACCCTAACATCATTAGGTCTTCCCCGCATGCGTGCATGTTGTTCTTTCATCGAGCTGTCGCTTTTCTCATGCACGCTTTCTTTCTCAAAATCACCTTTCTTTTCGTTGGTCTACTTCCAATAATGACTTTGGTGGTATTTGTGGTAGATTGAATAGGGATATGGTGGCTATATAAGCTACCAATCATTGATGAATATGAATCCTGAGAGGAGGAAGCACCTCCCATACCACCAGAGCCACAACTAGATGCCATCTTATGGATGATAAATGAGAGAAAGAAAGACGAACTAGATGAATCAGACAAATTTCTTCTCAGAGCACTTTGTTGGGAAGATAACACAACATTCCTTCTTACTATTTCAGCAATAGGACTGATTCCAGGTGAAACTCCTCTTCTTCTCCTAGAAGCACAAGAGTCTAAGGACATGAAAAAAAGGCCAAAATTGAAGAAACAAGAAAGTCATTGTTGATTTCTAGGTTGTCTACATCTAGCTTCCAATCTTTCTTGTGCACTAATATCGTGTTCAATTTCTTCCCAATAATGGTTAAGCTCAACATGGGTATTGGCAGTGTCTAAATTGGTGTTAAACAAGTTCAAAGCAATGTTGGTCTGATCTTGAAGACCGTGCTCAATATTGGGCTGCCTTACAACAGGCACAATCATTAAGAAATAAAATAGTCAAAGAATCAATATTAGAAAAATAGATGTATCAATGAAAATCAAGTATAAACATTAATCAGAGAAATATTGAAGATCTCCCCTGTATGGTCGCCAAAACAATGTTGAGGGAAATATATGAAATGATCTTACTCAAGCATTTTCATATTTTTCTTGGCTAAAGAAAAATAGACGGGAATATCACCCTATGTTTATAAACAACAAAAAATATCATCCTAACTCACAAGTATTAATTACGAGTGCTTAGGCTAGTATTTTATAAATAAAAATCTTGTTGGAAATTCACTTTTTATACGATTTTTTGAATATAACAGTTGCTGAAATAAATGTAGAGACATAAGTAAATACACCAAGATGATAATCAAGACTGATGAGACATAAAGAAATCCTTTATTTCATTCCAATTCATCAAAGAGTCGTTCCCTTTACAAAATCTCATACATAAATTTTGGACCAAAGTCAAACTTAGACATCCCCGATGGAACTTACAAAAGGACCTCTGATAGAAAACCAAAACTGAACTCTAAAAGATGGATCATCTTGCCACAAATTTCTTCCCACTCGACTCTGCACAATAGCCTTTGTCAGTCATGAAAACTATTTCACAAACAGACAAGTCTACACAAACTATCAAAGATAGATCAACACCTCTGAAAAACAAGTGTCTGAATGATGTAATTCAGCCTTGAATGTTGTTGTCTATGATAATACCCTGCTATCATAAAAGCGAATTAGGATTGTGATAAATTAAGGAATGAATGAAAACTGAACTATCTCAACATAAACTCAAAGAGAAAGCCTTAGTATGTTTGTCCTTTTCTCTCCCTTTGTTCCTCCCTTTCCTTTTTCCTCTAAGCAAATTAGAATTGGTGGAAGTAGTTGAAACAATCATTATTTAAGTTAACTAAAACTCAACCAACTTTTATTTAAGGGGGGAAAAATCATAAATCATAGTAAGGTTTTTTTTTTTAATAAATAATAACTAGTAGGTGGGACCCCTTGTGACTCCCTTTAACTCATAACAATCATAACATAACTAGTTAGTTAAGAAAAACACCCCTCCTTGTGAATCCCCTCATCACATTAACATCTGACAATTTATCTCATTATATTTGACATTCTTTTCAAAAATTCATTACTCATATATCCAAAATATAAAACACTTTGTTCAAAAATTCTTGAAGTCAACTGTCATCAACAATAGATAAAATAAAAGAAACTCAAAAACCGTATTTCACACTCTGAGATGTAATATTTCCTTGATTATTGTTGTCACCCTTTGATTTTCCTAAATTTTCCTTTGGTTGTGATGAGCCCTTAGGCCTAATCTCATTGATCACGTGAGAACAATCATCCCTCAAATGCATATGGGAAAACACGGATTTATCAAAGCCATTAGAGGGTGATGAAGGGGCAGTAGTGGATTTTCCTTTGTCAAGGGAATGGTGGGCCTCGATTTTCAAACTTTTTTCTAGCATGAGAGAACTGAACTAGTGAGTGAAAAGATACATCTTGGACAATGGGGTTAATAGGCGGGGGAGCAGGTAGGGATAAATTGGGCCAGCCACAATGTTGGGAGACTGCCAGGTGGACAATCTCTTGCCATCTATCGTTTTCGGGAACCTCGGGTTGCAATGAGACGTGAGGGGGCATGGGAATACCAGGGGCTTGTGGAGGTTGGAAAGGAGGCCTTTCACGCCTAGGTTGGACCATTCCTTGACCAATCCAATTGAAAAATATGGCCTGAAACAACTAGCCAATCTCTTGTGAGTCAACATCAAAATGTATGGATATCATTGGCCTTCTTGGGCCTATGTTCCAATTACCCCTCCCTTGGTTGTCTCTGCCATGGCTGAAAAAACTCATTCCTGCATGCATGATGGATTATCAAATAGTATTTTAAACAACCATACATGATAACTCTTTAAAAGTATGAAATAGATTTTAGCTCAGCACATATCAAGCTCATGCAATCCAATCTATAAAAATTGTTTAACTGTTGGCACTAATCAGGGGGTGAACAAAGGTACTGTGATATGTGAGGGGCTTGTAGTAAGCGAAAAAATGATAAAATGAGGGGGAAATAAACACAATTACTTCTCAAAGACCACAACAATCAATTGTAATGTGACCAAAAGAACATCACAATAATCCAACGACTTTAAACTACTTCAATACATAAATTTTCTTGACTGTAATTAATTTTAGAAAAGGGAGTGAACAATGAATGTGGGAAGGTGAGGGTGTTGTAATTAGCGGAAAACAAAATAATGGTAGGGAAAGAGAGTGATTTTTTTCATAAAATTAATTAAGTGATCCACAAAACCATTCTATACAGAAATCTACCAACCAAATTACCACTGTGACCCAAAAAACCACTACTATGCATAATTCAAACAATTATGGGCATTAACTTGTTCATTGTTTGAAATCAAATATTTAACACAGTGTCATCAACCAAGATAGTACGCATTCCACAAAAATCTGTAGGGGAGTTATGTTCCTCTTATTTATCTATTTAACATCTTATACCAATTATCAAATGTATACATAGTAACTATTTCCACTCAGTTCAACATCAAAATCAATCATTTCCCATGAATTATTCCAATCATCAAATATGAACTAAAATGTCGTGCTCAGTTTTTTCTTTTAATCATTTGATAATTGAATTGCCATGAAGTTATACTGTCACAACATCAGTGCCAATCAATGTTAAAAAACAGAGTATTCATTTAACATATAGAGTGGATAGTTGACACCACAATTCACATTAAAACTTGCAAGATCCTGACTTTCCATTTAAACACACATACAATAATTACCACTCCAACACACGCTACGCTGTAGAAAACACAAAACCATTCAATCAAAACAAGTGTATTTTTGTGACTTTACAATCCCAATTCAACGAGCATCAATAATAGGCCCGGTTTTACAAAAATTAAACAAATTGCAACAATCCATGTTCAAAAACCTATGACTTCCTCCAATGTTGCAATCAATTAATATTGATAACAACACATTGGATAACCATTCCATAGTTACCATGATTTCAACATTCCAATTTGACAATTTTAAAACACACAGTCACAACATTATTATCTCAACCTATCGTGTCGAGCTATCAATCAAACACAAGGAGGCAGCAACAATATTTCTCAAATCAATCAAACTGCAACCAAAACCATACTTTGTAACAACTAGTGCCCATCCTTGATAATGCAATTAAATAACCATATCATGTACAGTGGATGGAAATGCCATAAACACCCCAAAGGAAATAACCATTTGGCCATTAAAACACATAGTTACAGTAATCCTTGATTCATGTTGTAGGAACACCACTCATACCAATGAATTACGTGCGAAGCGTCATTATGCATCAATCAATTGGAACTAATGCCTAGTTAACATTTCAATAATCCCAATGCAACAGACAGTGACTGTGTATCAACCACATTTTCTAGTCAACCAACTTCAATGTTGAGCTTAACAAATTGGTTGTCATAATAACCAATTTCAATGACTATAACCCAAAACCACTATCAGGATAATCAACAGAGATGATTCGACAATAGAACATTATCAACAATGCATCACCAACCTATAACCATCGATCGTGTATCCAACATGACATAAAGGTCAATTCCCTTTATCAAAACTGAGCTTGTAGTAATCAAGGATTTTCCCTGTGAACCAACACAAGGAGACATAGGGTCGACTTCTGACAACATATAGAAGCCTTTGAGACCAATTGTGCATGCACAGGTTATACCACAAATGTCTTTGCAGACAGGATGACAATCCCATGATACAGGAGACTATGAACAGAGGGTCAACACTCCATTTTGATTCTGCAGCGACACATAGAAAATGCAGCATATAACCCTCATGGCCTCCCCAATCAACCCAATAATGTTGAGACAGGACAAGGTCGATACATAACAACCACATTAAGAAATCCCCTTGGAAAACAACCATCACAACCTTCTGCGTGACATGAATGAACTGATACCCAAGTGAAGCAAAGTGCAGTGACACAGTGCGTTCAAAACCCCATAACAACAAAAGAATGGGTATGGAAAATGAAGGCGTGGAGATAGCCAACCACTCCAAAACAAATGAAAACCTTCTTACTAAAACCATCAAGAATGACAGAGAGCCTTTATGGCTTCCAATACTCAGAATAACTGATAACTATATGACTTCAAACTTCATTTCAAAAACAAAACACCAATGATTTATTCCAGAAAAAGTCACCAAATAACCCAGACATCAATACATATAAACTTAAAACACAAATTACAAGTTTTATATAAAATATTGATTTAGATATCCAACTCTAGGAGACACCAATCCCCTTGTTACAGGGCACCAACCCTAGGATTCACCAACTCCCTTGTTTCAGGGCTCCAACCCTAAGAAGCAACAACTCCATTGTTTTAGGGCTCCAACCCTAGGAAGAACCATCTTCCTTGTTTTAGGGAATGAACCCTAGTAATCACCAACTCCATTTATATAAACTTTAATTAGAAAAAGATATTAATCCTTCCTTACTCCTCCCTTCCACCCTCACTTCATCAGTATCTTCATCTGTATTCCTTGGACTCTACACTTGATTTTGATCTTCTTATGTAGATCTTAGAGACACTTTTCTTTCACCATACCTTTATGGTTATATAGTATTCCGATAGATATGAAATTGAACCATTGTGTCTTTTTAATAATGAACCATTGCACCTCTTCTTTTAATTAACACAAATGGTAAATTTTTTTTTATCAATTGATTTTCAAATACCAAATTAGATAGTGATTTTCGTATGAAGATTCTTCAGTGAAGAAAATGAATTTTAAAATTATATAAAATGGGTTTTGTGCAGAACATGCACAATTATCTACATCGTGTTTCCACAAAAAATGTAAGAGATGGATGGTATGGGTGTTTCTTTGAAGGAAACTTGCGCAGATTTATTGTTGCGGCTGCCTTCTAAACTTGGCAAATGAGGCATCCACTTTAGCAACAAATATATTGTCACAGATCCACATGATCGATAGCTATGACTGAGAGCTATTTCCTTGGTGCTGTTGGAAGATTGGTTGTTGTCATTGATGTCAACCCTAGTCATGGGTTTTGGACCACAAGATTGATGAAGTTATTTGGACATGAAGGAAAATGCACATGCAGATACAACACCCATGGATGGATAGTATACATCATGCTCTTT
>ML781516.1:193097-208903 GCA_009831015.1 Picea engelmannii
ATTATACATTCATTTTGATACAAGTCGAATTTCAGAGAGAAGAATAAGTAAAAGAAGGCCGGATTTCAAGGGAGGATGAAGTCTTTTGGTGATGTGTTCTAAGGTATGTTATTTTCAGGTCATCTTACCATTTTTTCCATAACTGTTTTTCTAGAACGATTCAGATGGTGAAATCTCTATGGTAGTGAGAAGACATATCAAGGTACCTCTGGTAAAAAGTTAAGCTCTTGATTCGCTATAATTATGGAGATATACTCTGTGGAATATAGGGTTTTTGACCAGTCCTGAAACTAGTCAAAAAACAGGTGTTCCGGCTAAAACAGTCATAACTTTTTCATACAGACTCCAAATGCAGTGGGAACACTTCCATTGGAAATATTACGGACTGTAGTTTCTTTTTTGTGAGATTCAGAATCAGATGTTAAATATTGAGCGCGGGGCATGCTGTACAAGTTGGGTCTTTTGAACAGACCAGAATTGAATAAAGTTTTATTATCTCTCATATATTCTTGGGTGGAAGGAAGGGGCAAGGATAGAGAGTTTAGATATCTCTTTATATTGGAGGATTGTATCTTCCTCTTGGAGGTTTATCCCTTCCTTTACATTTGGAAGCTGTAGCTACCTTTGGAAGTCATTACTTCCCTTGAACAAAAACTATTGATTATTTCTCATATATTGTGCATGGTGTATTGTGGTGTATTGGTGTAACTCTTATACTATTGTTCATTTCTCATTGGATATAATTGAATGGTTTAAGTATAGGTTGAAAAAGGTTTTAAATTGTACTTGATACTGATTCACCCCCCTCTCAGTATCAACAAGTGCTTATCGTCTTAAGCACTTATTCTTCATGTGATTAATCTATGTAACCAAATGTTGTGACCACAAGATAAAAATGGTGCTTAATCTCAAAGTTCATTACACACTAACTCTTCATCTCCCATATGATCATAACCTATGACCAGGGGATAGAAGCAAGTCCTAAGAACTTTGGCCTTTGGGATATTCTCTCGTTACAATGTTTCAAATCTCCGAGTGTTTGACCTACTGAAGGGATAATAAAGTAATGATGATTGCTTGTGATCGGTTGACAACTCCCCCTTACTCTATCCTTCCACTAGCTTAATCCAATTGCTATGACTTAATGAAGTGTTGATATGGATGGTATTTATTTATTTTGAAACTTTGCTACTCCAGGACTATGGGATATTACAACTCTAAAGTCGTTTAACTCCCCTGGATTTATACCTCCAAAGTTTTTACGCCATCCTTCCACTGCTTGATCTAACGGCCCGCATTACTCCCAAATTATTCCTTGGATCTAATAGTTGGTGATATTTTAGGGCTTCGACACTCCATGACTTTGGTAATTTGTGACTTACCCTATCCTTCCACTATACTCGATCAAACGGTCGATAATTCACCTAAAGTTCCTCCTTGATCCGACAGTTGGTGGGATTTTGGGGCTTCAACACTACGAGACTTTGAGAATCTGTGGCTTACCCTCTCCTTCCAATATACTCAATTGGATAGTATACAATTGACCCAAATTTCTTCCATTATCCAATGTTTGGAGGGATTTTAGTGCTTTCGCGACTTCATGATTTCATGCCTCTGCCTTTTCACCAATAATCATTGAAGTGGCAAAGTTTCGGAGTCCTGAACCTTTATAAAAATTTTAGAGACTTTGATTGATGGCCTACGTTAATTCATGGTTTCGACCTTCAGGGATTCCACCTGTTTCAAACTCATTTATCCCCAAAATGATCAACATCGAATGACCAAAGAACTCATCAACCCATTCGAATGGATAAGGTTTTAATGGTTCAATCTGATGGCTCTGGTTATACCCAAAATTTCTCAACTAGATCTGACAACTCTCATTTATCCACCTTCTTCCGAAGCTTTATTGAAATAGGGTCAATGTCCTCCATAGGCTCAATTTCTATGAGACGCTTTTGGATTTACACTTGGATTCCAACTAAACCATGATCATTTTTCTTTGCTTTTGGTCAGCGATTGACGATTGTCATATCTCCCGATTGTAACAGAGTTTCCTCACAGTTTTGAAGTTGTTTCTAAAATTGATTTGTTGGTAATTTGATCCCAATAAAACTTCCTTAAATATATATTTTTCCTAAGGTTTCCTTTGAACTTTCCAAAGGTATTAACTCTACCCACTCTGATTCTATGCAACCTGTTATGAGGGAAAAACTCTCTATGGCCAAGGGTAAACCACAATAGACAACTATGACTGCAGAAATCAACTCAACTCCATCGTATGCTATATAAACTAATGTGCAAGATAAGACAAAGGCCTACCTCGATCCAACATTCAATGATGTTCCACCATTTATCACTTCGACCCAAAGCTTTATACCTACAACTAGTTCTCAACAAACTAGCAGAGAAAGTATATAGTGATAATATAAAGGGGCTAGCACATCAGAGAGAAGAATCCATTAATAAACATTACAAACATGCCCATGGATAATAATAATATATTTGCATGATATCAATAGGATAGGAAAGGAGTATTTCTATTAATAATGGATCAACAAAAGTGACAACATTACAGACTTTTGTTTCGACATGGTTGGAAACCAAGAAACCAAGTTCCTTCAAACTCTGCCTACACCACTTCAATCCTCCACCAAAGGAAAGCTTATAGGAGAGAGATAATGAGGTTCTCTCAACAATAAGGAAAGAGCATGGTTGTTGAACACTTTGTTCAGACTTGAGGGACAAAGGGATGGATACTCAATATGAAGTAATTTCTCGAGAGTAACTTTTCTCTCAAAGTTGAATGCTTTCTCCTCTTTTCCATAGCTTGGAATTGTTCTCTTATTGCCTTCAAAATGAAACTGAAGGGACGATTCGAAACATTTATAGTATATGGAAGGCCAAGGATCAGAGATCTCCTGTTGTGACATGGAAACCTGACTCCATTTTGAATTTTCTGGCACAAATCCTGATGTACATGGGTTGTAGTGGAGTAGCCTGTGTATACGCATGATGTATAGTAGATAGGGCGCATATATGTGGAAAAATATGTATTTTTGGCTCTGGATTCATCAAAAAGGGATGACTGCATAGGGAAATGGAAAAAGGCCCTCTATGCAAGGTAACAATGTTGAGGCAAATCTTTCTATAACAGATGCCCCCTAATGTGTGATATCAAAGGAGTATTTGCGATGGCCAAAATACATAAAATAACCTAGGAGTGGAGTGGTAGAGAACCAGCTGGACGAACTCGACTGCTCATTACATTCTGTATTGACTTTTCATACATGGTTGCCAAGAATATAATGCAGATCCATGTGGAAAATATACCAAATAAGTGATTTTGGCCATGACTAGGTTGTTATCACCCTATAAGTTATAGGATCAACTGATGACTAGAATATTATCTATCTCTAGTGTTTTTGTTGACAAATCATTTTTCATTATGCAAATAATTTGAAAATAAAATAAAAGAAAAGAAAAAAGAAAAGAAAAAAATAAAAGAAAGAAGAAAGAAAAAGAAAAGAGGGCATAAAAGAATTTCAATAAAATCCCTATGCAATAATAGTAACTTGGTCCATACCTTTCAAGCATGGCCAAGTTCTTTTTAAATTAATGTTGATAGGATTAGTGAATAAGCTTGGCTAAACTGTTCAATCTTAGCCAAGCGATCTAGGGTAGATTAGTGAATAAATCTGTCTAGACTGTCTAATCTTGGTTAGATAGCCCTAGGGTAGGGTAAATTCTTAACCCAACAGTCTAATCTGGGTTAATTTTCATAGGAAACTAGGTTAGAATATAGGCTAGTGTCTTTACTTCAATAAAACCAGCTTGATGATCAATGTTACACCATGATTTGGATACCTAAAAGGTTGTTGGACTAACCCCTTGGTGGTGTAGACATGAAAAGCCTTGGGAAAAAACCCATGAAATGCACTTATCCTAAGTTTCTCGGCGCTTGTATTTTCCACGCCCTCACTTATGCTCCATTCATATATCAATGGTTCGGATGATTGCACCCAGATCTACGGTGAACAGACCTTTCTGGACCCCCCCCGACCATTCTGCCTTTAATGGAGGGGGGGGCAGTCTGGAATTGTTGATAAGACCCACGCGCATATGGAGGGCTCATGTTTAAGCACGCAGATCTACGATCAATATTGGATTCCAGACCCCCCCGTCCATTCTGCCTTTAATGGAGGGGGGGGTCCACAATGTGTGATAAAGAACACGCATAGATCTGCGGCCAAGAAACAAGCGCACAGATCAATGACTCAAGGTGTTTTTCGGACCCCCCCAGCTGATCTACTTTTAACTTGGGGGGGGGGGGGGGGTCTGGAATGGAATCTTTCCTCTGGCGGGACCCTATCTATATGTGGCATTAATCTATCGGTCCCGAGTCCCATCGCCTCCTACTGACTGACATACCGTCATGACCTCTTGACATCACCATCCACCTTTCTAAAAGAAGCACATCCCTTAATTTCTGTCAGTCATTCTCCCCCATTCACTCGTGGCAAGCCCCCTCACCATAATTTTTACCCCACTCGGTAACCGCCACTTCACCCATCCGTATTCCTCAGTCACCGTCACCTACCATCTCACACTCTAAATGATTTGTTGGCCATTTATTATTGGATAACCTATTCGTTAACCAGCTGACCTGTCTCCCGCGCCCAACAGACACCCATTTACTCAAAACTACCCTCACCCTGCTTTCTTTCACCATTTACCCGCTCATCACACCAAAGCATTTTTACCCCATTTTCTCTATTTTGTCAGTCACCCCCACCAACAGTCGTCCCCTCTAACGTTGTTTTTTGCAGGTACCGTTGCAGTAATGGTGCCAAAGTCAAAATGAGCAGAAGGAGAGGATAATCTGTTTCTCCCACCTCCTGTCGACCTTGACAGGATACCACTGGCTGACAAAGATTATTTAATCGCAGATACTAAGTGCAATTTTGATTTTGTAGACCTCCAGTCATGGCTCAAAGAAGTTTTCTTGGACCAGAGTGAGGAAATTGGACTCTGGGAGTCCAATCTACCCCTGTATCTCTTTCCTCAGATTCACTCTTTTCCAGAGTTTGCCCTCAAATGCCAAGCCCACTACATTCCCGATCAAAGAGTCGTTGTTTCCTTGTCTGGAGAAATTTTTTTCCTCATCACATCTGAAACCATCGACCAAATGATGCAAATACCCCGAGCTGACTCCACATCACCTTTTAACCTAGAAATTCTCATAGAATTATACCATAAAATGACCTTCCCCCAAAGAGCTCAAATATTTGAGCTTTTCCTCTCACCATCTGCTCAATTTCCCTCCACAAATCCACCTTATCCTTCTTCCATGTTTTCAACCAAAGGAAACCAGATCATCCCGTTCCTATGCGCCGTGTTGGGATACTATTCAGATCAGTGGGTAGATGAACCCATTCTAGGATTTTTATCCATTTTCTCCACTGATGAAAAGCCCACTACCCAGTTCGACTTCAGCACATTCCTGGTGAACAATATTCATGAGCAGTTTGTCAATTTTTCCACAGAAGGCATGTTCTGTTATTCTTCCATACTGGCGTACTTGTTCGTTTTCTTCCAAGCAGAAAAAATTGTTTTTTCCATGCAGAAGATGGATGGAGATGGTAGACCCCAGGAAGTGACCGCATGGACCTCCTTGCTCAAGCATAACTCCACAGAATTCAGTTTCAAGGAGTTCATCGATCAATTCTACCACCCAGTGGTAAGTATGTTTAGCGGCAGGCCCGAGCCTAGGATAAATGATGAAGTTCAGAGGATCCTGTATCTCTCGGATCACACAAAGACAGGTGATTGGTATTTATACCAAAATCACACTGAGATCAGAGTATATGGGTGTGAGTTGGCATCGTATAAGCTGCCCAAATACCAGCCTGTCAGAATTTTTTCCCTGGAGTACATAAGGCAGATGATAAAATCTGATGATATTCACTTCGTGTCACTAAAGAAAAAGCAATAGCTCAAAATCAAAGGGTAGATTGGCTCTTTCATTTGCAACAATCATGGTGCTAGAGAAGAAGAAGATAGGCTACTGAAGGAAATGAAGTTTTTCATGAGTTTCTCATGGCATTACAATCCGTGTGGGACTATCTCTGAGATGAGGATGAAAACCAAGAAAATCCCATATGTCCACGAATCTAGGCCTGAAGTCGAGAAATTTTCAAACCAGACAGTATGGGAACCTAACACTTTGGTCGAAGCAAAAAAGAAGGATCCCCCTACCACTGTATTACAAACAACCACCCCATAGGTTCTGAAAGAGAAAAGGCCTAGGAAAGATTTGTCTCCGCCTGTCACTAACATGTCGTCAGAAGAATTCCAGTTGCATACCAAGAGGTCTAAAACTATTTTAGCTCCTAACCCGACTGGGGAAAAGGAAGTCCCATCTACTATAGTGACCAAGGTTGATAGGCCATGCCTCAGTGCAAGCCTCCATTATATCATAACCTCAGAATTGCTGAAGAAATATACAGATACTCCATCGACCACCCAGCCAGGCAAGGTAGGATGGAAGTTGAGCATCTTTGAAAAATATGATCTGATCAAGAAAAGGAACCAGACCCTGACCAACAGCACTTGCACTCAGTTTTGTAAGCAGACGTCGACTGCACAACATAGGCTGCTATCGGCTTTTGACACTGAGAAGGGAAGAATTCATATGGCATTCCTCCAAGCATAGGTGCCAAATCCAAAGGTAATCACTGATTACAAAAGGACCACCTTTGAATTCCAAACTAAGGATGTGCATCTGGCCGATCAGATGGATCTGCATAAGCAAACAGGAGAGATGTTTTTCTATACATTGGCACATGCTTCCACGACTACGTCCAAATTGCAAGTGTCCCTGAACAACGTCCAAACACAGTTGAAGTTGGAAAAGATCTCATCCTTTGCCAAGGACAACAGGATCAAGACTTTGGAGGAACTGGTCCTCAAGATCGGTTATGATCCTTCGAACGTGAAAGTAGTCAAGGAGATGATTAATAAGAAAAATGTTGACATAGCCTCCTTAAGGAAACAACTAAAACTGCCGCAAACAGAGGATTCACAGGCGAAGGAGATAGCAGAGACAGAAGGAGAAAAATATGAAATGCTCAATCTACTCATGGAGCAGAATGCACAACTAAAGGAAATGGAAGTTGAGATGGAGAAGCTAGTAAAAGAGAAAGAACAACTAAAGCCAATGGAAGACCTTCCATTGAGTGCCATTCCACTTTCGGGAGTGAGCACAGCATCAGTAACAGAAGTCCCATCCATGACTCCACTAACATCACTGGAAAAGATAGTCGAATTGGCTAAGTCTATGGAAAAGATGAACCTGCAGGAAACAAAGATCAGCAGACTCAAAAAGGAGATTGAGAACCTTCAGGAACTCAAATCTTCCTTTTAGATCAACCTCTCCAAGGAAAAGTAGGTGACAGACCAGCTCAAACAAGAGTTACAACAGCTCCGAAAGCAAACAATGGCAAGTAAAACTTTGGCCGAGGTTAAAGAAAGTGTCTGGACAGACATCACCAAGTCTATGAACGAGATATGGCCCATGATACAGATCATGTTTGAGTAGAATGAATTGGTGCAAAGAAGGAAACAGGTCATTGAGAAGATCAGATCAGAATTGGGAGAGACGCCAACATAGGCTAATGAAATCATCAAGTTCCTAAATTATAAGACCAGGGAGGAGCTGGAAGAGCTGAAAATTGAAGATAGAATAGAGACCATCCTTGAGGTCAAGAGAGTTTTGACCAAGAGAGGATTAATTCTTCAGCTGGAAGAAAAGGTTCAGGCCATGGACCTAGGGGTACAAAGGTTTTTTAGTAAGATTGAGGCTCTACAGAAGAAAGGTCTTCTTGGTCTGAAAGTAATAAATGATAAATTGATGACAATCCCAGACTACAAAAAGAGACTAGCCGATGTGGCTAAGGATAGTTTAAAGTTTTCAGGAATTCAAGGCAGCATCACTGGCAAGGCATTTCTAGATGCGCTTAAGTGGGACATCAGTATTCATAATGAAATTCGATACATCTTCGTCACCAAACCTACCTTCACCAATTACACAGAAATGGATGAAGTTTATCTAAGGCTACTCAAAGTCAACGTGCCCAGTCATCTTCGATGGGAAGAACTCTGTGATTTGATCGAGTAGCTGATGAGCTATCCCAGCCCAGTCATTTGTCCAGTCAGATGAGGTCGTGCAGAGGCCTCACCAACACTCCACCCAAAAAACAGCATGCAATTGTGACACATCATCAAGCAGTTCCTAGATTTATGAAATTTGTTAAGTTAGTTAGGCTAAAAATAGATTTAGCATGTCCTGGTCATTGATGACAGGATCGTTTGTAATTTTGAGTTATAAATACTTCATCTTTCGAAGTATTGAGGGTTGTTGATCTTCACGCCTTGAAGCTATCAGACTGTAATATTTTTGAAGAGATCTTCCATTAATACAAAGAGGCATTTTACATGATTCTTGCATGTATTCACTGGTGATGTTTTTCTATCTAAGTTAAATTTTACATTCGCTTTGTTATCACACTGTTTTCTAAATCTAATATTTGGAAGTAATGAATGTTGCAGGATTTATCTCGTATACCCTATTTCAGACTTAAAAATATTTTAGTGTTTTATCTTCTCATTTTACAATAAAGAAATTCTTAGTTGCTTCTTTGTTGTGATTGTCCTTCTCATCTTTTCTGCTATACCTCATTCATGCTACTGAAGAATCCAGTGATTATATTATCTCACCCTGAGAAAGGCTCCTTTGTTTCTTTGGTTTGGACTTCATTTTTATGACACAGACCCCATAGCCCAATGGATGTGTAAACTATCTCAACCAACTCGACAAACACTACGACAACAAAACCGACTTATTTATTTATCTAGCCTAATATTTAAAAATTTGAAACATATCTAAATCATATAGAGAGATCCCTCTCTGAAGTTGGAAGGGCTAGATCCCAGCTTCAAAAGCGGTTGGATAAAGTTACCTCTCATAGATTTCTTCTTCTGAACCACCTCTAGGAAATTTACAGAGCGCTAACATAGTGGTGACTCCACTGGGGAAAGAACAGAACTAAAAATTTATAGTTTCATGTTTTCTTTTCCATAGAAGAAAAGCTTGTTCCTAAATATTGCAAATTTGAGAAGAAAGTAATGTTTAGGAGGTTGATTAAAATTTGTACATATTATTTTCAGACTCTTAAAACTAAAAAGTATATATATAAAAATAAAATAAAAAGAAATCTGGCTCCTAAGAAAGTTTATACTCGATCTCATCCAGACCCAGAACCTGCGATAATAACAGATAACCCGGAACAGTTTCTCAGGAAAAAGACCATTGTTGAAGGTTCAGTAAGTCACACTCCCTTTCATAAGTCCCTTTCCTTTTCATGGAAGCTCGTTACCTTTCAAAACCCTAACTTTGACACCCTCTCTGAACAAAGCCTGGTTAGAACAAGATCTGATAGTTTTGTGACTGAAATCATTTTCGACCCAACCATTTTGCAACCCCGAACTCCTGAAGTTCTATCTCCCTCTGCTAAAATGAAAACCACTTCCTCAGTGCTAGCCAGTCCCTCCTCGTCCTCTTCTTCAGTCGCTACCTCGCCTATCATCTAGTTTGTTATCCCACATCCTCCACCCATCATGGCAGCCAGATATGCCCCCTTGGTGTTGGCCGCACCTCTTCATGCCATGCCCCAATACTATCAAACGAGACTCCCACAGTTTGATGGAACAGGACCTTTGAACGCCCAACAACACGTTGATAAAATGAATGATTATTTTGACCTGCACGAAGTAGATGAGGCTGATGTTCAAATGAGATTGTTTGCCCAAAGTTTGAAAGGTGATGTTAAGAAATGGTATAAAGGATTACGTGTTGCCTCAGTCCTTGACCTTACCACATTTCAAAGGAGTTTTCTAGACAGATGGGAGGTGAAGAAAAACCCTCTCCAAATTTTTTCAGAATACGAAAATATTAGAAGAAATCAAGGTGAGACGGTACAAGATTACTGCACTCATTTCAATAACTTGTACAATGCAATCCCAGCCAAAATCAAACCTCCACAGGGTTTGGCATTGATAAAATTCCCTGATGGTTTTGACATTGATATGTCGTACCAACTAAGGGAAAGAAATTCTACCACCCTGGAAGACATGCAGAAAGTGCAATAAGTGTGGAGGCCAATTTGTTGGCAAAAAGGGCACAAAAGAGGTTAGAGAGGATAGTTACAATTAAAGAGGAACCTTCCATGTCAACCTCTGACTCCAAATTGGATTCCTTGGCCAGAGCATTGGAAAGAGTGATGGAAAGACTTACGGTATCAGAAATAAATCCTCCGAGAGAAAACCCACCAGCCCCTCAAGTTCGGAATCCTAACTTCAAGAGAAACCCTCCTCAAATCAGACAAAGAGATCCTAGGGATCAAAGAGAGAAGAGAGGTCCGGATCAACAGATCAGACCTCCCCTACAAGAAAATTATGCTGATGAAGGAGAGGAAGTGATTGAGGAACTAGAGGATACTCACATAAATCTCATGGGCATTCATGATAACAAAGCTATTTTTCTTACCCAAGAAGAGCAAGAACTTTTTCTTCTCAATCAAATAAAAGTAAGTGAAGAAGCTAAAGATGTCAAATAGCAAGCATTCGAAAATGCCATTTTGGAGGTACGCCAACAGTACAATCTGTGAAGTAAAAAGACTAAAGGAAGTTCCCCCAAAAAGATGGTTGAAACGAAGAAAGTGGTCGAAACCAAAAAATCCTCTGAGCCATCTGCTGAGAAGATTCATGAGAAGAGTAATGCCGAAGTTCCAACAAAAATAAACCATGCTATTTTGAAAAGATCACCGCAGCCTGAAGATTCATCAATTAATCAACCAAGTACTTCTGGCTAGAAGAATGTGGTAGACAAACCAGAATTGATGACCCAAAGCAGAGCCCCTACATCTTTCAGCCTCGAAGGGGAATTAGCCAAAGTAAAAATTCCCATTCCACTTTCTGAGTTGATGAACAAAGATGCTTATCATTCACAAGTGATTAAAGTGTTGACCATTGAACCTGATATAGGTACAAAGGCCTTAACCGTTGGATCAACAAATCATTCAGACACTGTGAACCTTACAGATGATCAACCTGAACTTCTTTTCGGATCTGAAGTAGATGGCCAAGCCGATAATGGTGTTGTCGCTCCTTTTTACATCAGTCTAAATATACATGACCTGATCTTGCATAATGCTATGCTAGACTCGGGTTCTTCCCATAATCTGATGCCTAAAGCAGTGATGGAAAAACTAGGACTGGAGGTCACCTAGACCTTACAAGGATTTACACTCATTTGACTCCAGTAAAGTTAGATGTATTGGTTTGATCAAGGACCTGTGTATCACCTTGGTTCAGATTCCTGCAAAGAGCATGGTCATGGATGTAGTAGTTGCAGACGTTCCACCAAAGTATGGAATGTTGTTATCCCAGTCTTGGGGGGCTAAGTTGAGAGGTACCCTATAGCTGGATATGTCGTATGCCACTATCCTAGTTTTCGGACAACAAAGAAGGCTATACAGAGAAACATTGATGAAATACATGGTCAGTAGCCAAGAAAAACCGCACAACTATCCTCTTTACTCTGTGCATTCTGACTTGGATTCTTTCATCTTGTATAATGATGGTGACATGGAAGAGAAAAACACTCAGCTGGGAGAAGATACATCTGGTCCGGACGAAGGGCAAGAAATCATTGAGGTAGAAAGAAAGGAAAACGTGATAACTGAAGAATTACCGGCAGATTTTTGGAGCATGGATTTTGATGGAGCGGTAAGAAAAGAAGGAGCCGAAGCGGGAGTTTGGTTGCACAATCACAGAACCAGGTATTTAGAAAACCATTCTTACAAATTAAATTTCCAATGCACTAACAATATTGCCGAGTATGAAGCCTTGATGCTCGATTTGAAAATTTTGAAAAGAGTTGGTGCCAAACAGATTATGGTAAGAGGTGATTCTAAGTTAATAATCAAGCAAATTAAAGGTGAGTATGTTGTGAAACATCCCCGTCTTAGAGATTATAGGAATGTTGTTCTTGATGCCCTTAGATGTTTCACTAAAGTTGATTTGCAAGTAATGCCTAGGGGACAAAACATTTTGGCAGACGGATTGGCTACGTCAACAACCACATGTAAGATTCCTTTTCACTAGACTTGCCCATACATGGTAGAGGTGAAGTGCAGACCAACCGTTCCCGACAATATCAGGTATTGGAAAGTGTTTGGTAATGATGATCAAATCGAAGGCTTTCTGCAGTGTAAAAATGATTTTGAATGTACCAATATAGATTTAGAGAACGAAGATGAAAATCTAAATAGATCTGATTTTGAAAATAATAGTGTAAATAGTGTAGATTCAGGAGAATTAGGTGATGATGAGATGGAGACTGATATTCTGCATTTGAAAAGTAATGTTTTACCTAGGGGTCTAGTTCCCTTAGAGGACTTGTTTGATTTTAACGATGTAGCCAAAAAACCGAAAATTGAAGCCAGTGGACAAGAAGTAGAAGATTGTAATATAGGGATAGAAGAGAAACCCAGGATGGTCAAATTGTCCAAATCACTACCCCCTGAGAAAAAAATCAAATAGATTGAGTTGTTCAAAGAATATTTAGATGTCTTTGCCTGGGGTTATGAGGATTTGAAAGATTATGATACCAGCATCATACAACACAGGATTCCAATAAAAGAAGAGCAAAAATTGTTCAGACAGAAACTTAGGAGAATCAATCCCAAGTTACTCCCCCTGATAGAAAAAAATCAAAAAAATGTACGATGCCAAAATCATAGTCCCATTACATTTTTCCAAATGGGTCTCGAATTTGGTCCCAACACGTAAGAAATCTAGAGAAATCAGGCTTTGCATTGATTTCTGAAATCTGAATAAGGTCACCCTAAAGGACAATTACCCCTTGCCAAAAATGGACCACATACTACAAAGGGTAGTTGGATCCAGTCGAATCTCTTTGCTGGATGGGTTCTCGGGTTATAATCAGGTCCTCGTTCACCCAGAAGACCAAGACAAAACCGCTTTCACTACACCATGGGGCACTTTCATGTATGTGAAAATGCCTTTTGGTTTGATGAACGCTGGAGCTACTTTCCAGAGAGCGATGGACATCACCTTTGTGGAAGAGTTAGGTAAAATTATCGTCATCTATCTGGACAATGTAACTGTGTTTTCCCAATCTGATGACGAGCACCTGAGGCATCACAGACAAGTCTTTGAGAAATGCAGGAGGTTTGGGATTTCTTTAAATCCTAAGAAAACCCTTTTCGGACTAGAGGAAGGCAAACTGCTAGGGAACATAATCCCCAAGGACGGAATCAAAATAGACCCCAACAGAATTGATGCCATACAAAAATTAGAACACCCAAGAAACATCAAAGAATTACAGTCTTTTATCGGAAAAATAAATTTTCTACGAAGATTCATACCCAATCTGGCAGAGCTCCTCAGAAACATTACAAATATGTTAAAAAAGGATGTAAAAATAAAATGGGACACTGAGTCCAAGCAATCTTTCGAACAAGTCAAACGATCACTCACACAGGCCCTCATCTTGATCAGTCCTGATTTTACCAAGGATTTCTATCTTTTTTCTTTCGCTTCCGAACATACCATCGTAGTGGTATTACTACAGAAGAACAATGAAGGGTATGAACAACCCATAGCCTTCTTCAGTAAAGCGTTAAGAGATGCTTCTTTGAATTACAAGATAATGGAGAAACAAGCTTTTTCCTTGGTAAAAGCCATAAAAGATTTTAGAGTCTACATTCTCCATTCCCACACCATTGCATATGTTCTGAATGCGGTAGTAAAAGACATTTTGACCCAGGACAATCCGGATGGAAGAAGAGGAAAATGGATTGCTATCATTTTAGAATATGACATAGAGATTAATCCTATGAAACTAATTAAAGGTCAAGGTCTAGCAAAATTAATGGTTGAATCAAACTTCCATGCTCTTGACATTAATTACTTAGCTGCAGCAGATGAACAGGGCGAGACGATGACTCCAAGCACGAGATAGGTATTTGTCAACTCTCCATGGTACGTAGACCTAATATTTGTTTTGCATAATTTACAAGTTGCCCCTGGTTTGAATAAGACTAAAGCTAGGTTTTTGAAGTTGAAAGCACTAAAATTTTTCATTCTAGAAGGCAATCTATATTGGAAAGATCTTGGAGGTATTCTATTAAATTATTTATTGAAAGATGAAGCTAACAAAGTGTTACAAGAATTTCAGGCAGGAGAATGTGGTGGCCATCTAAACTGGAAGGTCACAGCCAACAAAATCCTTAGAGCTGGATTCTATTGGCCTACCCTATTCGCTGATGTACATCATAAAGTGACTTCATGTCATCAATGTCAGTTGTTTGAAGGAAAAAAGAAACTCCTTCCTCTACCCCTGAAACTGATCTCAGTTGAAGCCCCTTTCCAGCAATGGGGATTGGATTTCATCGGAGAAATACACCCCCCTTCTTCAGGCCAGCACAGGTGGATTCTAACTACCACAGATTATTTTACAAAATGGATCGAAGTTGTACCAAGCAGGAAAGCCATTGATTCGGTTATTATCAAATTCCTTGAAAATAATATCTTGTCTCACTTTGGATGTCCTAGAAAGATTATAAGTGATAATGCAACTGCTTTTTGATCAAAGAAACTCATAGATTTTTGAAACTAGTATCACATTGGTTTGGGACATTCCACAGCTTACTACCCCCAGGGGAATGGGCTGGTGGAATATTCAAACAAAACCCTAGTAAACATCATCAAGAAGACATTGCAAGAAAACAAGAAGTCATGGCATAACAAGTTGGTGTTCGCATTATGGGCTGACAGACTGACCACCAAAAGGTCAATCGGTATGTCACCATATGAGCTAGTCTATGGCACAGAAGAAGTTTTTCCCACTTCCTTAGGAGTCCCTGTCATGAAATTGCTTCAAGACATACAAGACGAGCCAATTGAATCACAAAGAAGGATCAATCAGATGATCCATTTGCAGTAGTCTAGGGAAGAAGTATTCAACAAGACTCAGGTAGTCCAAGAAAGCATCAAGAAGATTTTTGACAAAAGAACCAAGGAAGATGATTTTGAGCTAGGAGATTTGGTGCTGAGATGGGACGCCAGAAATGAAGACAAGGGAAAGCATGGAAAATTCGATAGTCTATGGAAGGGACCATTCATGATTCAAGCATTCAGAGGAAAAAACACTTTCTTGCTAAACAATGCTGATGGGACAGATCTACCAGGAGGACCAGTAAATGGCAGAATGCTGAAGCATTATTTGCCGCCTCAGTAGAGACTCGATGTTGCACTCTCCATTGTACATACCATCTTTATTTTTCACCTGCATTTTCTGAGTGAACAAATTTAGTCAGTTGGTTCAAGCCCGAAGAGAAGGCCCTAAGCCGATGACCACTGTTCTTCCATTTTTTGAGAATAAATCCAATCAAATGACAAAGGCAATTAGGGAGGAATTTTTAGAGAATCAAGAACCAGGATTCTTGGCACTTCACAAGGAAAGTACCATCCCCAGGTGGAGCTGTTGTTATCACCCTATAATTTATAGGATCAACTGATGACTGGAACATTATCTATCTCTAGTGTTTTTGTTCACAAATGATTTTTCATTCTGCAAATAATTTGAAAAGAAAAGAAAAAAAAAAAGGAAAAAAAAAAAGAAAAAAGAAAGAAAAAGAAAAGAGGGCATAAAAGAATTT
>ML781516.1:260205-272894 GCA_009831015.1 Picea engelmannii
GTTGACACATGATTGGTACATACTTGGTACATGGTTGGATGCACTTGTTTATGGTACAAGTTGATTATAGGTTGGTGCATGGTTGATGCACTTGTTTATGGTACAGGTTGATTACAGGTTGAGGTACAGGTTGATGCATGGTTGATGCATGGTTTAGATTTATTGGTGCAGGTTTGCAATGGTATATCTCACAGTGATAGTGTGACAGTGGTTCCATCATTCTACTTCTACTTCAAGGTGGCAGGACAGGGCAAGGACAGGTGGTTGTAGCCACCTTTCGGTTGTAGACACAGAACATTGGGGGTTGTAGCCTCCTTCTGGTTGTAGCCAAAGAATTGGGGAGTTGGAGCTTCCCTCAGGTTGTAGCCTGGGAAACTAGGGGGTTGGAGCCTCCTTCTAGTTGCAGTTGGAAAACAAAGGAAGTTGGTGCTTCCAATGAATGTAATTCTTCAAGACATATAAGAAAAAGCATTCCGTGGTTTTCTCCCGATTTGGGTTTGCACATAAAACACTGGTGTACTGTGTATGTGTGAGATTGTTTATTTTTTACTGCTCATTATTATATAATAATTCTACATTGATATAACATTTGAAGAAAAAGGATTATAATTACGCTATTACTGATTCACCCCCCCTCTCAGTAATCCAACAGTCCAGACAACGTGTAATCAACATGTACCATAAACAAGTGCATCAACCCTGTACCAACCTATACCTCAACCTGTACCATCAACAAGTAAATCAACCATGCACCAAATATGTACCAATAATGCATCAAATACACATAAACTATGACTCATCAATATGTACCAACATCATCAACTATACACCTCATGTATGTGCCAACTCATCAACAACTTGTCTCAACCATGTACCCAACATGTATCTCAACCAAAATTCCTCATCAATTACATCATCCAAATCTGATTTGTAATTATGTAATAGACCTGGTGTATATGATCACATACCTGCAAACCTTCCTTAACTTTAACAACAAGAGACTAGTATTTTCATAAAATTTTATTTTAGTCTCACATGACCAATTTTGGATTAGTCATCAACCCTAACTTGCAATAATGATAACTATGTACCTGTAATGAATAAAGATATGAAAAAAAGTACACAATTTTCTTCAGTGTATTTTATGCAATTCCTCCAGGTTTCACTACTTGGATCCTCTCAGAAAAGAAGTTATAGCAAAAATGGCATACCTTATTGAATTCTTGCTTATTCTAGAGAGTGAACTTGTAGAGCGTTCCTAGCACGGAATATTTGTTGTATGGATATGAAAATTGCACCTTGAATAATACAAGCTATACTCTAACCAATACATTTTGTCTTACTGAATTTGGATCTGTTATGAAGAATTTATGACGTTTTTACCCGAAGCGCCTGTTTTAGACTAGTTTTAGGACTAGCCACAAACCCTATTTTCCACGGAGTGTAACTCCAAAAATACAATGACCCACAAGTGGAAATTTTTATCAAAGATACTTGGATGTGTTTCCTCAGAGGCCTCCCAATTTCATGGTCTGAATCATTATATAAAAAAAAAAATATTGAGAAAATGGTGAGATGACCTGTAATAACATACCTTAGAAAGCATCATCAAAACAATCTATCCTCCCTTGAATTTCGGCCTTCTTTACTTCACCTTCTCTCTGAAATTAGGCTTAGATATCCTTTGGTTACCTCAGTCACTTGTAGATATTCAATATCCTCAAGTGTAAGTAAAATGAGAGAGCCTTTCGTCTTATTTATACTTTCATGTAGCTTCCTCAAGGGGTTACCTTTTAACCATCTTAACCCACTTTCCTTATTTTAGGGTTAACCCACTTCTAACCACTTGTCCACTTAGTAATTTATCCATTAAATTTATTATTTAAATAATTTCTTTTGTATCCATTTTGACTTATAGTACACTCATCACTTCACTTTATTATTTACCTTCTAAAATCTCTGAAACCACTTTCCTTATTTTAGGGCTAACCCACTTCTAACCACTTGTCTACTTAGTAATTTCTCCATAACTTTATTATTTAAAGAATTTCTTTTGTATCCACTTTGACTTATAGTACACTCATCACTTCACTTTATTATTTAAATAATTTCTTCTTTGCAACCACTTTGACTACTTTGACCTTTTAGGGCTTCTAGATGACTCATGAGGGTTCTCCAACTTCACATGGCCATAACTCGCTAACCGTGAAGAGTTATGTGACGTTCCACATACCACTGAAAATGGCATGACATGTACTAACCATCCAGAATAGTATTACCTTCAAATATATTAAAACTCATACCATTATACATAAAAAACAAACTTGGGCCCATTACCCAAACCTTTGTGCTACCGGAATTCGCTACCGGACTTTCTTCAATGGTTGCCATCAATGCAAATAAACCTAAATAATCAACAATATCCCCCTTTGTCATTGATGGAAACACTCTGATGCAACACTAAATTCATATCACTCATTCTCCCCCTTTGACCATCGCTCCCCATGGAACCATGCCTATGTGCTCTTTCTCCAAGCATTTACCTTTGCAACTGATAAATATCTCCCCCTTTGTTATCAATGGAAAAGGTATCTTTCCATCCAAAGATGCTCCCCCCTAACTAACCTATCCTTGGGGATACTCCCCCCTGACTAAACTCTTCCTGAAACTGATCCCCCAACCTGAACTATCCTATTTATGGTGCTTCCAATGAATGTAATTCTTAAATACATATAAGAAAAAACATTCAGTGGTTTTTGCCAACTTTGGGTTTCCACGTAAGAACATTGTTGTACTGTGTATGTGTATGATTACTCATTTGTTCATTGTTTATTTACTTTGCAACTATTGGATGATAATGTTACATTGACATAACACTTGCATTTTGTGGTTAAAAAGGATTATTTCTCTATTACTGATTCACCCCCCCTCTCAGTAATCCAACAATTGGTATTAGAGCCAGTTCCTTCAAGAATCAGTTTAACCACTGAAAGGAAGATCTAGACTCAATAAGCATGGATGAACTACATGGAATATTCACAACATATGAAATGAGAACTAAACAGGAAAATCTAGATATAAAAGAAGCATCTTTCAAAGAATCCAAAAGGTCAAAGAAAAAGGGAAAGAGAACAAAAAAAGAACATAGAAGCAATAGTGACATCTCGGAAGATGATGAAGAAATGGCCAATTTTGTCAAGAGATTGAACAAGGGAACCAATGGCAGATATAAAGGTAAGATTCCATTGATTTTTTTTTAATTGTGATGGTATTGTTCATTTTGCTAACAAATGTCCTCATAAGAAAAATAAGGGGAATTATGAAGATCACTCAAATAGAAAACAAACATATAAAGGAAAATGAACCACAAAGAAAGTTTTCAAGAAAATCTTATGCACTAAAGAAGACATCTCCTCATCAGATGAAGATGAAGTCAGTGACAGTGCGACAGAAAGAGTTCCATTCATGGCAGTAGAAGACTCTAATAAACAAGACACCGAAGAAGAATATTGAGAGGTAGAAGTTGACTATCGAGAAGAATTGTTGACTGCCATAGAAGTTATAATAAGAGAAATGAAGAAAAATAAGAAGCTACAATCATAAATAGACAATAAGGAAGACACTCAAGAACTAGATAAGATCATCACGAAATTGAAGGTTCAAATATAAGAATATAAATAATTGAAGAAGCACTCAAAGAACAGTTAGAAGAAAGAGATAGGATCATTGGAAATTTGGAGGCAGAGATTGTCACATTGAGAAATAATATTCAAAATAAAAATATGCAGAACAACTCAAAAGTTTTGGATGACATTATCAACAGTCAAAGGCCTAATCCTGACAAGTCTGGACTTGGATACAATCAGACAGAAAATGGATCAAGCTCCAAAGAAACAAAACAAGAAACATATCAAAAAAGTTATGTAGAAATAATCAAAGGGGATAGGAAGACCTATAAGGAAGATTATAGGGACACTCCTCCATAGAGAAGACTCAAATTTGACGATCACCGACCAACAGAAAAAAAAAAAAAAAATAGGACTCAGAAAGAAGAAGGATTCATAAGAGTAACTCCTTTCAGAATATCTTCAACTCCCAAGTATCAAACTATGTTTTTGGGTTTATATTATGCATGCAATAATTTTGTACATAAAGTTGTAAATTGCAGAGCTAATAGAAGGAACATAAATGGTTATCCAAGAAGGCCTAGTGAAACACAAAGAAGAAGCTACAACAGGTTTGAATCATTGAGAACTGAAGTGGAATGATACAAGTGCAATAACTTTGGACACATGGCCAAATATTGTAGATTGACAGGCCCTCCTAGAGAACCAGAACAGAACAACAATAGTGATAGATAGGAGCCTCAGAAGAGAACATGGATAAGAAAGCATAATCAGTATAGAAATGAAGAATTCACACTCTCTATATAAGCTAAGAAGAAGAAGCATGGTTGGTATGTTGACAGTGGTTGTTCAAAACATGAAGAACAGGTGAACAAAGACCAGGTCCCAAAGATCGCAAGATTTGAAATAAAACGAGATGAAGAAAATTCTACAGAGAAAAGGAAATATGTTAGTTACCAAAAGATTTGGAAAATAACTAAAAGAAAAGAAGGATAGGTAAATAAGGAACAGGTTCAAGAGATTGTACTTTCAAGCACTGTAGTGAAAGATGAATCCACAGATAGAAAGAAAGAAGTCAGAGCTTAGAGAGATGATGGATCTACTAATGAATATGATGATTAATACACTTCAGAGCAGGAATTGTTCTGAGCCATCCATCTTAGAGACTCCCAGATAATATGAATAATAGACAGGTGGAGTATATGTGGTAGATGAGATAGACCAGAAAACCATCCTTCGAAAAACTTGTAGAATTTGAGTAGAAATATTTAGTGAATTCAGTTAGCAAAATTTTAATATGATAGATTATTTACCGAAGTTTCATGTTGATCAATAAAGTTAATAAATAATTATTTAAAAATTGTTAAAATATATCAATACTGATTCACCCCCTCTCGCGTTATTGAACTACATTCCAACAAATTCAATATTTTGTCACAACATTAAATAGTAAATAACACAGTGGTGAAAACACTTATGTTTTAAGAATGTTTCACACAACTAGTTGGATACCAAGGACGATCCTCCCAAAATTAGGCTCTATTGCACCAATTCTCTTTGCAATGAGCCACCCCCAAGTTGGGGCTATGAGTCCACAAGGATAGACAAGCTCCTATGGGTGTCTACAGTCCACTGTAACAACTAAAATACCCAATAAAATTGAGTGATGCAATTCCTACAACAATTCCAACTCCCCATCTCTCTTTCCCATCATTTTTCATAACCCAAGGGACGAGATTTCCTTCTATGCACTAAAGTCCCTCAAACAATCTCCATCTCCTCTAGGGATCTAGCCCAGACTAGCCTCGAATCACTCTACTGGGGACTCCAGAAACTTTAGCTATAACAATATTTCCCACACAACATATACAAATTCTCTTTGGGTAATTTTCTCCATGGAAATCACTCATAGGCATAGAAACCTTATTCACCACATACTAACTTCAACAAGCTATCTTCCATACCCACTATGGCTGGCCACTCTTTCCAAATACTCTACTATGTTTTTCCTCTCCTCTTGTTGACTATAAATCTACTCTTTTCCTCTTACTCGAAAATTCTATTTTCCCTTGCTTTCTTGACTATTACTTTTCCCTCAAAGGTGATTACACTCAACCCCTATTGTCATCACTAAGTAGGCTTACTTCCTCACACAAATTCTTACATAAATTCAATGATTGAGTGTTGAATAAGTCAAATGGATAAATGATTGAGTGTTGATTAAGTCAAATGGATAAATGATTTACTTATCAATGAAAATGGATGAAGAATCAAGGCACATGAAAAACCCTCAAAATCCCCATTAAGCTCTCCTCTCTTGTGGAATCATGGCCCCCATTACTCTAGTCCTTACCCATCTAGAAATTGATGGTGTATTCCACTTTTTTATTTTCAATATACAATGTTCACATTTTACATCACTTGGCCTACGACCATTCATAATATTTACAATATATAATACTGCATTGGGGATCAAAACTGGGGTGTCACAATCCCCCCCTTATAGTTTGCACTGTCCTAAGTGCACAACACCATTCTAGTGTTCATGTATACACAAAAAGTATTACATAAAAATAATGGATACTTTTTCAATTTAATGACTCCTACAACAATTCCAACATGCAATCTCTCATTGTGGCTCCAAGAACTCCACCTACACCTTAAATTGGAGTCTTTATACACATATTTACATTCATATTCCCTCGAAATCTACAAAAAGTTGTGGAGTAATCTTCCCACATGGCTTGTTCATTTTCCCATGTGGCATATTCGAGACCATAACAAGTCCATTGGAACTTTACAAGGTCGATGGCTTGGTTCCTAAGCACTTTGAATTTTCAGTCTAGGATGCCCACCAACTCCACCTGAAATCCCCCTTCATGCTCCACCTAGATCGCAATCCAATAAATTACATGGTTAGGATAAAACACATACTTATTTAATAAAGACATATGAAACACATTATGAACCCTCATGGATGTAGGCAATGAAAGCATGTATGCAATTGGGCCTATCCTCTCTAATATTTTAAATGTCCCACAATATCTCACTACCAATTGTGGGAAACTTCCCAATTTGAGTGAGATCATTTTTTCCTTTACTTTTAAAAACAAATGCTCACCCACTTTGAATTCACAGTGTGTTTTGTCTTTGTCAGAATAGCTCTTTTGTCTATCATGTGCAATATTTAAATTCTATTTTATTTTTACCATCTACTCTTCCATTTCTCTTAGTAATTTTGGCCCAATAACTGCTCTCTCTGTTGGGTTATCCCAGCTCATTGGCTTGTTTCATTTTCTTCCATAGAATACTTCCAACATGCTCATCTTTAATGATGTTTGATACCCATTATTGTAAGAAAACTAAACCAAATGAAGATAGTTATCCCACTTAGAAGGATGGACCATTACATACATTCTTAGCATATCTTCAATCATTTGGTTGACCATCTCTGTCTTCTTATCTGATTATGGATGATATGTTGTGTTGAATTTTAGATTTATTGCAAATCCTTTGAACAAAGCTTTCCAAAAATTGGAAGTAAACTTGGTATTTATGTCAGATACAATTTCCTTAGATACACCATGTAGCCTAGCAATTTCTTTCATATAAATTTCTACAATGTTAGTTGCCTTATGTGTCATATTGACTCTAAGAAAATGTGTCGACTTCATAATCTTGTCCACCACTACCATGATGGAATCATTTTTCCTTATTGTTCTAGGAAACTTAGTGATAAAATCCATGGTAACAACTTTCCATTTCCACTCTGGAATAGGAAATGGTTGTAGCAATCCCTTTAGATGTTTGTGCTCGGCCTTTACCTTTCAACATTCCAAGCATCTAATAATAAAACCAGCTACATGTTTCTTAATTCATTGCCAATAATATTGAGTCCTTATAGTTGTAGTAGTTTTCTGGTACCCTGTATGTCCATCTTATGGAACATTATGCATCTCTTTTAAAACTCATTTTCTCAACTTCTCACAATTAGGAACATAAACCTAGTTCCTGCACAAGAACATTCCATCCTCTTTCATCTTGAAATCCTTAATTTTTTGTTATACCTTACTTTCTTGTAATCTTTCTTTAACTTGTATATAATGTTGTTATGCGATCACAACTTCTAAAATTCTATGTTTTAAATCTGAATTGTACATACTTATGGTACCAGCATGCATTTCATGCTCCCTTCTATTGAGTGCATCAACCACTTTATTCTCTTTACCTTTAATGTTATTGATGTCGAGGTCATATTCGATGAGAAATTCTAGCCATCTATTTTTTATAGCATTCAATGTTGACTATCCAAACAGAGATTCTATACCACTATGGTCTATAATTGTCGAAGTCATATTCACTGAGAAATTTCAGTTTTCTAACATTCAATGTGTTAATGCTCTGTAAATTCCCAAAGGTTGTCGCTATGTAGAATAAATTTACAAGAGGTAACTTTATCCAACCGCTTCGAAACTGGGATCTAGCCCTTCCAGTTTCAGAGAGGGATCTCTCTGTAAGATTTAGCTTTGTTTTAAATTTTAAATATTAGGCTAGTTATATAAATGAGACTGTATTGTTTGTTTTATAAAAATGGATGAAATATTGCTTACGCATCCATTGGGCTATGGGGTTTGCTTTATAAAGTTTGAGATCAAAGAATATATTTAATAACGTGTTTTCACAAGGCAGGGTAATGCAACTGTTATATCCTTTAGAATAAAATGATGGGTAGCAGAAAAGATGAGAAAATCAATTATAACAAAGAATCATTTAAGAATTTATTTATCATAACGTCAGAAGATAAACATTTAGATCTTTAAAATCCAGAAAAAGAGTATACAAAGATAAATTCTGCAACTTCAACTTCTTTCAAATGATCAGATATAGAAAACATAAATGATTATGAAGATAGAAATACCATTCAACGAAGAGGAGAAAACATCATCAATAGTTGACACACAGGAATCCTTTTTATAACTGGTAAATCTCTTGAGAAAGATTACAGTGCTTACAACTTGCTTGGGCGTAAAGATCAATCCTCACTACTTTGAAATTTGAACTATATATAGAAAAGATTACAATCGATCCTATCATTAATGATGAGGAAATGGAAAAATATAAGGCTAACTAACTAGCTAACATAATACAAAATTGTAGGAACTGCTTCTGATCTGAAGGATTCTCTTCGCTGATTTTGGGGAAGATGGTTGGCAAATAATCAACCTGACTCTGATTGTTCTACATGCTGACTTGCATGTCCAACTCATCTTCTACTCGATCAATTCACACACATCTTCCCATCTTTGCAGATTTGGAATGGTGACCTTTAGTAGCATGCGATACAGTTCATCCATTTCTGTGTATTTTGAGAAAGTTGACTTGGTGATTAAGATATATTTGATTTCATGTTGGATGCTGAGGTCCAGTTGCAGAGTCTCTAAAAATACTTTACCTTTTATGCTACCCTGTATCCCTGAAAACTTAGAGATGTATTTTTCCACCATGGTGATATTTTGCTTGTAATCAGAGAGTGTCATCATCTTGTCATTTAGAACCAATAGGCCCAGGAGACCTTTCTTTTGCAGAACATCAATCTTGCTGAAAAATATTTGAACTTCAATATCCATGTTCTGGGCTTTCTCCTCCAATTGCAAAATCAGTCCTCTTTTGTTCAAAACCCTCTTGACCTCGAGGATAGTCTTCATCCTATCCTCAATATTCAGGTTTTCCATCTCTTCTTTAGTTTTTGAATCAAGAAACTTGATGATTTCATTTGCTTCAGTGATCATTTATCCCAATTCTCCCTTTATCCTGTTGATAGTCTGCCTGCTCCTCGACACCAGTTCATGTTGTTTGAACATGATTTGCACCATAGGCCAGATTTCATTTATGGACTTGGAAATATCCATCCAAATGATCTCTTGGCTTCCGTTAGTGTTTTGCCTACAACTGTTTGCTTTTGCAACTGTTGTATTTCCTTCTTAAGTTTCTATGACGTGTGTCTCTCTATATTGTAGCTGGCTTGGAAAGAATATTTAATCTTCTGAAGATTCTCTATCTCCTGTTCCAATCTTTTAATTTATGTTCCTTCTAAAGTCATCTTCTCCATTGATGTTTCTAAAACTTCAGATGTCCCTGAAACTGTCACTGGGGCAGATGATGGAAGTTCTGTAGTGGTGGTTACTAATGTTGTCACTATGATAACTCCTGTGAGGGGAACTGCACTCAAAGGGATGACCTCCATAGGCTTTCTTTGTTCTTTTTCCTTTACTAGCTTTTCCAGCTCTTCTTCCATCTCTTTGATCTATGCATTCCGCTCCATGATCAATTTTGGTATCTCCTTTTTTTGACCCTCTGTCTCTGGCATCTCTTTGGTTTGTGAGTCTTCAGTAGCTCACAGTTTTAATTGCTTCCTCAAAGAGGCTATGCCAAAGTTCTTCTTCTTCATTTACTTTCATGTTTGAGGGGTCATACCCAATTTTAAGTACCAGCTCTTCCAAAGACTTGATCCTATTATATTTTGCAAAAGATGACACCTTTTCCAGCTTTAGTTGAGTCTGAACATTGTTCAGAGAAACCTGTGATTTTGCAGTAGTTGTGGAAGCATTGGCCAATGTTGAGAAAACTATTTCTCCATTTTGTCTATGCAAATCCATCTGATCAGCTAGATGTACCTGCTTGGCATCAAACTCCACTATTGACCTTTTGTAATCAATGATTTCCTTTGGATGAGGCACATGTGCCTGTAAGAATGCCATGTGCATTCTCCCTCTTTCTATATCAAAGGAAGAGAGCATCCTATGATGTGTTGTGGAGGTCTGCTTCCATAACTGAGCATAGGTGTTATTGGTCAACATCTCGTTCTTATTTTTTATCAAATCATATTTCTCAAGTATATTCATTTTTGTAAACTCTCATGATGGTTGGGTGATCAAAATGGTATTAGTCTACTTTTTTGAGGAAGAGGTAGACATCATTTGTTGGCCGCTGGAGAAAGGTGATGCATGCTCTCCCTCAACTACTGTGGTAGACTGGGTCTCTTCCTCTCCAGACCTGTTAGTTGTGTGATTGATTTTAGGACTTTTTGTGTAAACCTTGAACTCTTCCGATGACACTTCAATGACTGAAGGTGAGACATCCTTCCTGAGTCTTTTCTCCTTGGGAACCTGTGGTGTAGTGGTTTGTGAGATGACAGCTGGAAGAGGATGCAGTTTTGTTTCTTCCAGAGTGTTGAACTCTCACTCTATTTGATTCATATATTTCTCGATCTCAGGTTTGGGCACATGAGCATATGGGGAACTTTTATTCCTCAATCTCAGCTCTACGATAATCCCACATGGATCATAATGCCAAGGGAAACTGATATCGAACTTCATTTCATTTAGTAGTTTGTTTTCCTCTTCCCCGATAGCCCGACTGTTACAGATAAAGGATCCTATCTGCCCTTCAATTCTCAATTGTTGTTTCTTCTTCAAGGTTACAAAATGTATGTCGTCTGAATTGATCATTTTCCTGATGTATTCCAAGGAAAATATCCTTATAGGCACATATCTTGGAAGTCTATAACGAGCCAGATCACATCCATAAATTCAGATCTTCGTGTGATTATGATACAGATATCAGTCTCCAGTGTTGGTGAGGTCCGAGAGGTGTATAATCCTTTGGATCTCCTCATTAATCCTCGGTTCTTGTCTACCACTGAGCATGCTTACCATTGGGTGGTAAAACTACTCAATGAATAGCTTGAAATTAAACTCAGAGGATTTTTTTCTCAGTGGTGAAGTCCAAGAGGTGACAGGCTGTGGTTTGTCGTCCTAGTCCATTTTCTGCATGTGAAACAATAATTTATCTGCTTGAAAGAACATGAACATGTAAGCTAGTATTGAAGAATACCGAAACATGCCCTTTGTGGGAAATCTGAAAAGTTTCTCATGTATGTTCTCGTCTAAGAAACTGTTGTAGTCGAACTGAGTGGTGCTTTCTCTTCGGTAGAAAAAATTGACAAGATGCCCAGGATTGGCTCATCCACCCATTCGTCTGAATAATACTTGAGAAGACAACACAAGGATGAAATGACTTTGTTTCCTTTCTCTGAAAATATGGAAGAATGGTAGGAGAGATTTTTCTTGGCAAATTGAGCATTTTGTGGGAGGAAAAACTAAAAACTTTGCGCTCTCTGGGGAAAAGATAGATTCTGGTAAATGTCAGTTAGAACTTCAAGGGTGAAAGGAGAGGGAGATTTGGCTCTGGGGATTTGCATCATCTGGTCAATGGAATCGGGTGTGATAGTGAAAAGGGGCTCTCCATACGAGGAAACAATGGCTCTCTGATCGGGGAGGTAATGCACCTGGCATTTGAGGGAGAATTCGGGAAAATGGTGAATTTGGGGAAATAAATACAGTGGGAGATTGGAATCCCAGTGTCCAATCTCATCACTCTGATCCAGGAAGGTATCCCTGAACCATGAACGCAATTTGGTGAAATCGAATTCGCATCTGGTCTCTGAGATAAGGTAGTCTTTGTCAGGTAATGGAATCCAGTCGAGGTCGACGGGAGTCAGGAGGAATGGATTATCTTCGACTTTGGTGCCATCAACTCAACTAGTACCTGCAAACTGAAACAAAAAATGTTAGCGGGTGATTGACTTTATCTCGGTTACTGCCTGACAATGGTAAGTGAAAATAGTTTTTGGTATGCGGAGAGAATGTGAATAGTGCGATAATGGTGGAAACAGGATTAAGTTTGGATGAACGGGTATCCGTTGGGTGTCGGGGACAAGTCAACAAGCTAATGTATATGTTAGCATGTATTAATTGGACAATGAATAACTGGGTATAAGGTGTAAAAGTAAAGGATGGGTGACGGGTGTGCAAGGATGATTTGGAAGGTGGTGATTGAAGGTTAGGTGAAACGATACTTAACGTATGATGGGTAAGTGGGGACGATGTGTCAGCGCAGTGATGGGAAAAGACTTATAAGAGGGGGTAGTGTGAAATGACATCACGAGATGGTGGAGTAGTGGGAAGTGATGTCATGAGGCAGCAGTGGTATAACAAAATGGGT
>ML781516.1:311177-331511 GCA_009831015.1 Picea engelmannii
AATGTCTCCATCCAATTTGCATGTAACAAGATGTCTCGAGTTCACTAATCTCTTATTACTTATAGTACTCTTTGTTAACTAGAAACATTCCCAAAAGACAAAGGGGATAGAGAATTCCAATGTTTATTCAAGTTTGCACAAATCTTAAAAAGTTGTAGATGTGCCATAGGTCTCATATCGGTGCTAGAAAGATTCTTTTAAAAAAAAGGTTAAAGAGGGCCAAAGAAAAATCTATATATATTCACAATTATAACTAAGTTATTCACAAATCACATCCATATCTTTAAAAGTTGTAAACAAATATTACTTATTAATCTTGAGTGAGTCAAGCGTCTAATTGAAGTCTCCACTAAAAGAAAGAGTAACCAAAATGTTTATGAAACCTTCATAACTGATAATAAGATGCAAATTACAAATATGTTTCATGTTAATTATTATAATAAATAAATATCAAACCCATATTGCTAATCCCTAACCCATATTGCTAATCCCTAGTGGTCAAACCAATATTGTCTATCGCTTAAGAGTGAATCCATACATAAAACAATTTTTTATAATTTGTATTTAGAAAAGGAAAATTACAGTGTGTAGAATTTTATTATATGTGGAGCTATTCAATGTTCATGGACCCGTGAGAGACAAAACCTTTGGATTTGATAAGAGAGCAACCGATAGAAATAGGGTAGGTTGTGTAAACTCCAAGACACAGAATTTTTAGATCTTAGTGTCTAAATTTTTGTCTACGAAGTTAGAATCTCGTTTTGGTAATTCTCATACTTTACGTTAGGCAATAGATACGGGGAATCTTCAATATCAATTGAAAAAATTGACTTCTGAGAGACAAAACCTTGGGATTCCAGGGCTTCAATAGAAACTGGGTGGGTTGTGTAAACTCTACGAAGTTAGAAGCTTTAAAAATTGTTTAGTTTTGGTAATTCTCATGTTTTACGTTCCCTGTTGCTGCAAGTGCACATAATCGGAATGCATGGCCTCCCCCGTTGCTGCAAGTGCACGTAATCGAAATACATGTGATGTTTGCATTTACCCAGAAATAATCCAAATTATCCAGATGCGCCGAAATTTCCATGCAAAGCAACCTGTTTCTAGCTGTTTGAAAATACATATAATATTTATCCAAAGCATAAGAAATCTTATACATGTTGTTTTGTTTATTTTTTTTTGGTAACCAAGTCGTATTACCAGACGTGCATACACGGACTGTAATGATCTCATACTAATGTATGCTGAGGTGGATTGACATCGTTCATGGGAGATATCAAAAACTTAAAGCAACCATTGGCTGTCATCCAATGCAAATTTGACTTTTACTTTGTTTAATTTAGTCAGATTCCTGGCATTGACCCCCAGTAAATCATTCATTATATATATGGAGGTGTGCAGATTTCAGGTTAATGCAGTAGGCCAGAGGTTCTTCTCTTTGAGTTGTCAGATAATAGATATATGTAATATTGAATACTGTGTCAATGATGGGCCCAAAGAAATCTGCCATGAAGCCATTGCAGTTGCTTGGCTTGGTCATTTGTGTAATGTTGGGACAGTGTGTAAGCAAAGGATCAGCTCAGCTTCGCGAGAAATTTTATGCAGCAACTTGCCCCAATGTTGAATACATTGTAAAGAATGCTGTCACTAAGAAGTTTGAGAACACGTTTGTAACAGCTCCTGCCACACTGCGGCTCTTCTTCCATGACTGCTTCGTTGAGGTAAGGGATATATATAGCATGGAGATATGTTCAAAGTAATGAATCTGTGTTTTTGTTATTTAACTGAAAAATAATTCCTCTATGATTGTGTAGGTTTTTACAGTTGGTTGGTCATATTGTGAACTTAAATTTTTGGGAAGTAAACTGTGTAGAAAGTTTTGAAATGTTTCAAAACTTTCAACATATTTTACTTTCAGAAAGTTTAAGCTCAATATGACCAACTGTAAAAACCTATCCAGTCAAAGAGGAATTCACACACACTTATACCTATCCAGTCAAAGAGGAATTCACACACACTTATATTGAATTTAAATTTTTAGAAGTTTTTTTTGGAAGTAAACTATGTAGGAAGTCTTGAAATGTTTCAAAACATTTTACACAATTTATTTCCAGAAAATTTAGGTTAGGTTCAATATGAATTTATTTGTTTTGTAAAACTTCGGCTAGGCTGTTTTTTAAGATTTAACTCATTGTTGAGGTTATTATGGTTATTAATAATAATTTTAATGAGGTATACATATCTTATTTCTCTGTATTTGAAACTTATGATTTTTTTAGGAGGAAACACATGTTCTTAATCATTAAGTTCACTGAGCTAATAATATATAGAGTTGAACAATATCATTTACAAAATTATGAATATCTACATTGAGAGGTGAACTCTTCTAATTTTGCATTTGGGTCGGCACAGGGATGTGATGCTTCTGTGATCATTCAGTCTACTCCAAACAACACAGCTGAGAAAGATTTTCCTGACAACTTGTCACTAGCTGGTGATGGATTTGATACTGTAATTAAGGCCAAGCAAGCTGTAGAAGAAGTGTGCCCCAATACGGTGTCTTGTGCTGATATCCTAACCATGGCTACTAGAGATGTTGTGGCATTGGTAAGTGGATCCCCTTTCTCAGACGGCTTGCCTTCTTTTCAGCATAAGCATAGAGGAATTAATAATCTTTCAGGCTAGATGCTAAGCAGTTAATCCATACAAATTAGAAAGCAGCATGTGTGGACTTTCCATAAAGCATTGGTTCCATAAAGGGTTACGTCTTGTAGTATTCTATGATTAGTAATTTTAAGACTGCTATCTGGTTCAGTAATTTTAAGAGTGCTATGTATGATTAGTTCTATCAAAAGTTGGGTCACTAATTGTGTTTTGTTCTTCTCTAATTTGCAGACTGGAGGCCCACAATTCAATGTGGAGTTAGGGCGACGAGATGGGCTGATATCCCAAGCCTCCAGAGTTAATGGAAACCTGCCAAAGCCTTCAAGCACTCTTAACCAACTGAACTATCTATTTTTGAAGAAGGGATTACGTCAGGCAGACATGATAGCTCTATCTGGTAGTTAACTGCACTTCTTACATTCCCAATTGCATATTAGACTGGTCACTCATCTACTCCTACTCCCATTAGTTAAATCCTACATACAGAGACAATATTGTTTCTTACATCATATCTTATATATAGATCACCATATCTTCATAACTTACTGCACATCTCCGAACTAACGAGGAGTACGTCAGACATAATGCATTTTCTCTGTCTATTGCCGATTGTTCTTTTGTTGTGGATTGCAAGATGAAAATGGTTTCTCTGTTCTTGTCCGATTCGATTCCCACAATAAACAAAATTGTTTTAGCCAAGGAGGATTGATGGCGAGAACTGTGTACTTTTATTCCAAGTTCTGTTCCATAATCAGTTTGAAAGACCTGGTGATCCAAATGCAACTAAGTGAAGAAATTTTCAACCGTTTTTAAATATTTAGGTGTGAACATTATCATCAACAACCCCAGACTGGTACTATTTGCCTCGCCTAAGGCCTCCATTAACATAGATCAATGCTGATTGTAACTTTCGTTTTTTAAAGAAAAATAAATAATAACTATTATAATTGGTAGTACTGATCAAATATAATTTTAATAACCTGTTCTTTGGTGTTTTACAGGAGCCCACACATTAGGAGTTTCTCACTGCAACAAATTTGCAAACAGAATTTACGATTTCAGTCCTCGTGGATCCGTGGACCCAATTCTGGGTCCTTTCTACGCCACCCAACTCCAACAGATGTGCCCGAGAAACGTGGATCCGACCATTGTGATCAACATGGACCCCATAACTCCTCGTCAATTCGATAACGCCTATTACAAGGATTTGCAGTCAGGCAAGGGACTATTCTCATCTGATCAGTTTCTGTTCACAGACCTACGCTCACGGAGCACAGTGAACACATTTGCAGAAAGTTCAGTTGCGTTTAATACGGCATTTGTGAACGCCATGATTAAATTGGGTCGTGTGGGTGTTAAGACGGGAAGAGAGGGCGAGATCAGACGAGATTGCAGCCGCTTTAATTGATACTCTAAGGCCTGCATTGCATTCATGCTGAATTAATTCTTCCTCGTCTTCTCTTTTTAATGCCATTTGTTGAATGAGAGAAGGGAGCTTGGTCTTTTCCTTTGGTTTTCATTGTTAATAAGCGAATTCAGTAGTGCCATTTGTTGAACGAGAGCAGGGAGCTTGGTCTTTTCCTTTGATTTTCATTATTAATAAACGAATTCAGTATTGCCATTTTCTGAACGAGAGCAGGGAGCTTGGTCTTTTCCTTTGGTTTTCATTGTTAATAAGCGAATTCAATGTTTTTTAAATGAGGGTGCTTCCAAAATCGTCACTTTTCTTTTTTGTTCTTAAACATTACAAACAAGATAGGAATCATCATAAAAATAAATTGTGGAACACGTTGTCCATTCAGAAATGGAAGCTTTCAAAAATGATATTTATCTCGCAGAAGTCTTAAACTTTAAGAGCTTTTATACTTTTCTTTGATTGATTTTCAGTCTGAGTTGTCGCCTAATTGGATAAACTCTTTGGAGCATTCCTTCAGTTGCTTGTTTGCAATTGAGAACGGAAATTTGGAGCATTCATTCAGTTGCATGTTTGAATATAGAAGGGAAATTGAAATTTGTATTTAAATTTCAATGTTTTATAGGAAGTGTTGGCGTCATAAGTCACTCTTGGATTGCTTGCAGGAGATCAGTTTTATGTCACGATTTGTTTAAAGGGGTGATCAAATGGAAGAAAACTCAGATGATATCGTCTCGATTCCAAAACTAGGCCGAGCATGCATGAGCGAGTGAAGTCTTAGATAAACTTCATACAGTGAGTTGTAATAAGGGCGAGTAGGAGGAAGACTTGTATAAGAAGAGTGCAAGGGTCTGCTATAAGCATCAGGTTTTGAATAGACTGTGAAAGAAAGCATCTGAGTGCGAGGGCCTCTTACATCCGGCCTCTTACATCCAAATGCAGAAAACCAGAAAATACAATAATGCAACAATAAATCTTTTATCATGGCACCACTGCAACAACCCATGCGAATCAATTGATCATGAACTCTCTGGTATAAGACGAAAACAGAGATGGAGCAGGAAAATTGTTTGTCATAAAACAAGAAATCTCAAACACAGATGCATAACCCCAGAACCAGAATGGTCATGGAAACTTTACAGTCGGGAGCTTCGCTCTACCATCGATAGATACAAAAATGGCGAAAACACCTACATATACTCAAAACAACCACAGCAACAAAACCGAGACGTTGCATTAAAACTTTGCGTCTGCATGGCTTCTGAAAACCTACGCCTGCAATCTTTGAATAATCGTGCACCAACGGCGGACGCAATCAGACTCCTGAAAGCTCTGTGAGCGAATCGACGTGCCTTTAATTCGTCATCGGACTTTCCCATTATGGCGGAGACGATGTCTAACCACCACCAACCACTTCAATAACTGCTTCATTGGGATTGAGGATGATCCGGCCAACTCGGCACCTTGAGGACGTGGACGGCCCTTCGTGCTGCCACCTGGATTAGCTGAATGGCCTGATGAATAGACGTGGAGGCCAGCGTGAAGAATGGAGTGCACGATGGGAATAGTGGTGCCAAAGCTATGAGGGTGAGGCATAAAGAGATGAGGGGATGAGAGAGGTTATAGGGAGACACATTGCAAAAGGAGATAAGCGGAGGAGGCAGGAGAGGAGACATGATGGACACATTTTAGTGGGAGGCTGACGTGGAGGGGAGCGGGACACGTGGCAGGTGGTGAGTGGATGATGAGATGCGGAAAGGACCACCTGGACTAAAGAGTGGAGAAGGACAGATGACACACGGCAGCCGGGGAAAGGTGGCTCCGGAAGATGACATAATGGGGGAAGGGCCCACGTTGGTTAAACATAGAGCAGCTGAGGAGGATGGGATCACGCGAGCACCGTTGATCCAGGCGCTTGGATCTCGGTCGTTGGGAAGTTGCGCGTCCGATTCCGAACCCCCCCCCTTGGCTTAAAGGTAGAAATGCAGGGGGGGTCTGGAATAGCCTTGAGCGCCGTTGATCCGGGCACTCCGATCAGGACCGTCGAAGAGATGCGCCTTCGATTCCGGACCCCTCCCCCTCCGCTTAAAAGTAGAAAGGCGGGGGGGGGACAGAATCTTATATGCACCGTTGATCTGGGCATGCGAATTTCTGCCGCCCAAACTTGCTTGTAGCTTACCATAGACACGTAAGCATTCCAAACTTAGGACAAGTGGGTTTTAACCCATTCCTTTGCATTCTAACCCCCTTACAAGAAATATCGCTAACAGGAAGGAAAATACTTAATTATATCTTTAACTAATTAGTTAGTTTACAGTTATAGGAAAATAGGAAAGGAGTTAGTAACTCAGTAACGTAACTTATTGTAATCATATTGTGTAGCTATACATGTTCATATTAATAAATATAGTTACTGAGTTGTGTAACTCAACAACTTCTTGTAATGTAGTATGTTTCATCAATTCTATTTCTGCTTAATCTTTTAATCTTTTCATAGTATCATGAACCAGTCTAGTTTCTGGCTTCTCTCCATCATTGGAGGCCCACAGACAGAGGGTTATGAAACATTGAAGGCCCAGAGACCGAGGGTTATGAAAGTCTGCTACTGCTGTATAGCAGAGGAAGGGAAGTAAGTGATGAAGAGCCTTCCTGCACATGCAAAAGATATGAAGCCGGTGTTGTCCGAATATAACCTTCCTGCACACTCAAAGGATATGAAGTTGGTAAATTACTGAGTTAAAAAAATTCGGTTGGAATTTCGTGCAGGTGAAGTATGCCATCTGCAGTCGACGCATGATATCGAGGGTTTCACGCGCTGAGGAAAATGCGCAGAGAAGAGTGACGAGGGTTTTGTGAAGGGACATCTGATTGTCGTTTCATGTTGGATGAAGCACGCACTGGAGGTAGCCACAACGCTGAACAAGGGATTTTTTTATAAACAAATGAACACATAAGTTTTTTTATAAACAAATGAATACAAAAATTTACAGTGTGTTGAAACAAGGGAATTTTTTTTATAAACAAATGAACACAGAAGTTTACAGTGTGTTGAAAGGTCCGCTAGTTTTCATTTTTTTTTACCTAAAATATATTATTCAAAAGAATATATTTATTTGTGGAGAAAAAAAGAGAGAAAGGATTGAGTCTCCCATTCTCCAAGAAACTGAGGAAAAACCACTTACAAAAAAACTATTAATTCAAGAATGAATTTGAATTTATTGGAGCATTTATTAAATATATAAAAAGCCAGTAGTAAGATTTATTTTTCCATTCATAAAGAGATTATAATTTTGTGCCAAAGTTTGAATTCGAATTTATTGGGGCATTTATTAAATATATAAAAAGCCAGTAGTAAGATTTATTTTTCCATTCATAAAGAGATTATAATTTTGTGCCAAAGTTTGTGTAAAATCATGAGATGAGTTATGTTATTTTAATTTTTTTTTTTTTTAAATTTATGTAAAGCAAAATGATACAATGTTTTGGAATTGGAAATATATAAAGGTATTGAGCTTAGCTAAGTCAATATTCATGTAGTTATTTTGTTAAAATTAGTTATTCTAAACAATGGCATGCTAATATGGAACTTTAAGACAAAGATAAATTGCAAAGTATGGTGATGAGATTTATTTTAGAATTTATTAAGAAAATTGTAAAGAATGAAGCACTTTCAGTGACTCTACCAGTCAGACACTCCACTGAGTCTATTGGGAGGAATGTGGTATTAAGCTCCCAATGTAAGACCTCATTGAATCATCAGTATGTTGGCCATGGGAGGAATGTGGTATTAAGTCCACTTGAGAGGAATGTGGTATTAAGTCTACTTGAATGGGAGAATTTGAATCTAACAGGGGAAAGTATGAGATTTTAATCTCAGAATGTGGGACCAAGTTATGTTTAAGGGGGGAGTCTATTGCATGGATATATGTGATAGTCATAATTTTTTCCCGAATATAATTGAGGGGGAGTGTAACTTCTTGTAACCATATTGTGTAACTATACATGTTCATATTAATAGAATACACATCAATAATGTAATATGTTGCATCAATTCTATCTTTACTTAATCTTTTTACAAAAAAAGCCAATAATTTTTGTTTTTTTAAGTTGTTAATGAGCCATCGAATTCTTAATCCGACATATAAAACCTGAAAATTCACATCCATATAATTTATCCCTATAATTCGAATGTTTCACATCCATATAGAAGAAGAATTTAAAGTTACGAGATTGACAAAATAATGGGTACATCGCCATACAAGGATCCACATCCATATTAATATGGTTTTTATATAGGAGGTTCTCACTGGAATTTTGGGTTTGAAAGAGAGTCATCAACCGTTGTTATTTTTTACGAAGGTAGTGTTCAAATTTTACTCATCGATCTTTTAAACAAGAATGGGTAAATTTGTCATAATAATTTGAATGTTCCACATTACTCACAAATTTATTGAACGGTTAAATTTGTTATAATAATTTGAATGTTCCACATTCCTCCCAAATTTATATAACGGTTAAATTTTTCATAATAATTTAAATGAGTGACAACAAAAAAATTATTTATATTTATAATATTTTAATTGTTTGGGTAATTGGAAAGAATGATTGTAATCATTTATACTTAGGTTTAATTTATAAGTGACATGTTTAGCTCTATGAAATGACATTTTTTATTCTTATAAAGGTAAGGGCACTTCCAACACTCAAATTATAAATTTATCTCTCATAGCATTTGAGGTTAAACTTTTGATAGAAGATTGTCCAAAGGAGCTAGAAGAAGAATAGGTTTGGTGAATATCTCACTTTCTCAAGGAAGAAGCTTGTTGCTACTATATAGAAATAGAGAGATACTTTTGATAGAAGATTGTCCAAACGAGCTAGAAGAAGAATTGGTTTGGTGAATGTCTCACTTTCTCAAGGAAGGGGCTTGTTGCTACTATATGGAAATAGACGATGCCTACTAGAATGAAAAACCTTGTCCTGGAATCTAAGTAGGTCATCCACCTCTATAAATGTATCTCTCCTAGCATTTGAGGCTGAAGAAAAGAAACCTCTGATAGAAGATTGTCCAAAGGAGCTGAAAGAAGAATTGGTTTGGTGAATGTCTCATTGTCTCAAGGAAGGGGCTTGCTTCTACTATATGGAAACAAAGGGATGCCTACTAGAATCACAAACCTTGTCCTGGAATCTAAGGCGACAACGCTGAATAGGTCATGCTAAAGGAGGGAAGGAGGCCCCCTGGGATCTCCTTGACCAATACCTTGTTGGAATGGTGTTATTTTATATCTAGGCATTAGTGCCACTATCCACTAGGAGCACCAAGAAAAGGGATGTGAATGTTTGAGTAGTGTCTAACAAGGGAGGAAGCCTAAGCGTGGAAGATCTAAGAACCAATTCCTTCCTCATAAACATGGTTAAGAACCATTGATCGAGGTACCAAGAGAAGATGCAGAGAGATTTCTAAGACTCACTAAAGAGGCCATATAATCATCCCCTTATCTCATAGAAGGTAGGGCACCAAAAGACAAAGTTATCCTCGAATATATCCCCTACATATGACAAATCTAGGAAATCTTGTCCTCCTACGGAATCTGATGCTCAACCTCTATCCAAATCCCGTGTGAACCCAATTGAAATCAAGGGGATCCCCATCACATGCATCCAATGTCATAGCATGTAAGGGGGTTGAATAGAAAGCCTATATCTCATATATGGGAAGTTCTCTATCTAGGAGTCTGTAATGGGATTTAACCCCCCTCGTGGGTTGAGCCAAGTGACCTAGATACTTTTATATATATTCTCTAATAATACCTTTCATCTCTTTTTTATTTGAAAGGAGATATCCAGAAGCACCCAAAGAATACCTTAAAGGAGGGAGGTAGTCCATCAAGATGCTAACTAACTAGAGAAGACTTGAGACCTATGAAAATCAACAACCATGAACCCAACTTGTAGCTCTATTTAAAGATAAGGCCTTTGAAGAGTAGTAGGAAATGTATGTGTAATCATCCCTATTGATACCTAAGTCAACAAAGCACTAGAGAATATGAAATATCAAGCCCAATCTAAAAATGGTCTCCAGACAGAAAGGGTGGGATACAAATACATGGAAAATGGCATCAAGTATGGTCATCTTGCTCCCGATGATACGATGAAGCATTAGAGTCTATACACCCTTTGTCTTGGACCAATATGGCTCAAGCGGGCTAGGCCCTCACACCTTAAAACAATAAAAAAACATGGATTGAATGATATATTCTATGAGATCCATCTTGGATGATATGTCTTGGAAGTGATTCTTGATCTAGATTATTTTTGACACAAAATGAGAGTGGAGATATAATAAAGAAATTCACAGAGATATCACGGATATCCAATAATATAGCATAAATGTATCAGAGATGCAACCATAAACACAGAGATACAGTAATACATGATTTCTATAAATGAAATAAATGTACAAAGACTATAAAAATACAGAGTGAAAGGCTCGTTAGAATGGTGGTAGCTTATCTCTGAGAAGAGATGTGACAGCTACTCGCATTCACAAGAAGATGATTATTACAATGAGGCTCTAAGGGCCTTTTCAACATAAGGAAAATCCAAAACCCTAACCCTGAAAGATGAAAATCCAAAAGGTTTGCGGGTCCTGATGGGGGTAGTTGATACGTCAACTTCCCAGGGGCGTAACTTTTGTATACGATCTTTTTTTGGGGCGCTCGATACACCATTAGAAATATCTAACCGAGGACTACAATTTTTGTGTGAGGAACATCTAACTACATTGCATGTTTCTACCCATTTTCCCAAAAAAACATCATTTATGGCCTCGAAATAGCTCCAGAAGTTTAAGACCCAAAAAATTGCTAAAAATAGTAAATTACCAAAATTGTCAGAAAACTGTTTTGAGCCAGTTGGAAAAGGTGGGTGGCCACTAATATCCACCTTGATCAATCCTCCCTCCTTAGGAAGCAATGGTATCCATTGCGTTTAGTTTCCGGGGGAGAGGGGAAAGCGATTGTTGAATCTTAATCTTGGTGAGTTGCTTGTCTTGCTGGAGATGTCGCATTGCTTGGTTTGTTGAAGGTTGTCACGAACATGTGGCTAGAAGGGTTGGACCTTTTTAACCAATCTAGCTACATTAGATGACTTTGTGCAGAAGGAATTTTTGTGTTTTGCTGCAATCTTGTTGACCTACTTATGTTGGATAGAAGGTGCTTGGGTCAAGGCTATAGTGGTTGCAATATCCTTCTGTTCACCTTTTGAATAGATTGTGGAGAAGATGAATTTTGTAGCATGAAATACTACCTTGCGATATTGTTTAGGTGAGACAATAGTTGGAACTACCTCTGGTATTCTGTAGAGATGACCCCTCAAAGTAACAATGACACCACAGGGTCAAGACTCATAAATAGCATGACGCTTCCACATATATGGTTGGCCCAAGAGAACATCACACACATCCAGTGGGGAAACATCACATAATACCTCATCCCTAAAGGGTTGGATGTCGTATGACAATCGACATTGTTGGCTGACACAAACATCTCGTCCTTGGTGAAGCCACCCAATGTTGTATGGTTGTGGGTGTGGTGTTGTCGACAATCCCAATTGTTCGATGACCTCTGCTGAGATGAGGTTCGTCTAGATTCCTCTATCAACAACAAAATGCAGCAGGGTCCCCTTCACCCACATCTATGAATGAAAAAGGCACTCCCCCTCTTCAGGATCTGTTGGTTCTTCTGGTTGAATTGTTGCGGTCACAACAATAACAGTGGGGTCTGTGTCGATGATCTGTCTTTTACCAGTATTTTCATAATCATATTCTGAGTCAGGGTTTGAATCCTTGTCTTTGATCTCAACCACTAATGATTGTTTTGAGCGGCATTCATTGGTGTTGTGCCAAGGGATTTTGTGGAAATCACACCATTTTCCAGTGTCCTTCTTCGTCTTTCCATGACCCTTCTTTTCCTGTGGCTTGGACTAGTTTTCGGGATACTGTTTGTTAGGGCCGTATTTCTCATACTTTGGTTGTTGTGGATTTGCAGAACCAAATTCTTGTTTGTTCTAGTGCTTAAACTTTTTCTCGATTTTAACAGCATATCGATAAGAAGAACCGAGTGATGAGATGTCCAGAAAATCCATTTCAGTTTGGATGTATCTGTCCAAAACCAAATGTTGTTCAGAGTCCTTGATACCCATCTTGGTGCACAAGGTATGGAAAGTATTGGTGAACTCTGGAACTGCTTGGCCCCTCTCTTGTCGCAGTGTGGTCCATCTCATGTATTGGTCCTCATAGTTGTCAACAGGGTAATATTTCTCCTTTACCACATCCACAAAAAAATCACAAGTGGGATCGACCCCATATATTCCAGACTCATCTATGGAACTTTGCTCCCAGTAAGTTTTCCACCAATGTTTGACATGAGGGAGAGCTTTAAGGAGTGTGAAGGTGATCTTTTCTTTGTCGAAAAAATTGTGAACAGAAAAATAACCTTCTAGCAGGTTTAACCATTTGTCTAGGGCTTCTACATCTATCTGTCCTTCAAATACAGGAATATCAAAGTTAACTTGTACCTTGAAAAGTGAGGTGCCTCCAAACTGGCCTCTTGATGAAGATGCACCTGATTCTATCGACATGTGTTGAAGGATGTGGGAAAAATTCTCCATCATTTCATCCCTCTGTCGCATGAGAGCCTGCTCAAGCAAAAGATTGATAGAATCGTCTACTCTGTCATTTTTCTTTTCTTCCACCATTGAGGGTTTATTGGGTGTGCGAGAGAGATTGTCCTAAAGAGAGACAAGATCGAGACCCAACTTTCTATACTCGGACCTCGTCGGTTACATGCACTGAAAAATGATCAAGAGCATCCTACTCTGATACCACTGATCTGGATTATTTTCGACATGAAATGAGAGCGGAGATATAATAAAGAAATGCACAGAGATATCACAGATATCCAACAATATAACATAAATGTATCAGAGATGCAACCATAAACACAAAGATACAGTAATACATGATTTCTATAAATGAAATAAATGTACAGAGACTATAAAAATACAAAGTGAAAGACTCGCTAGAATGGTGGCAGCTTATCTCTGAGAAGAGATGTGACGACTACATGCATTCACAAGAAGATTATTATTATTATGAGGCTATAAGGGCATTTTAACATAAGGAAAATACAAAACCCTAACCCCAAAAAATGAAAATCCAAAAGGTTTATGGGCCTCGATGGGGGTAGTTGATACGTCAACTTCCCAGGGGCATAACTTTTGCATACGATCTATGTTTTGGGCGCTCAATACACCGTTGGAAAGATCTATCCGAGGAATACAATTTTTTTATGAGAAACATTGAACTACGTTCCATGTTGTTCTCCATTTTCCCAAAAAATGTCATTTATGGCCTCAAAACGGTTCCAGAAGTTAGGACCCGAAAAACTATTAAAAATAGAAAATTACCAAAATTGTCAGAAAATTGTTTTGATCCAATTGGAAAAGGTGGGTGGCCACCGATATCCACCTAGATCAATTCTAGAAATATTTTCTCCTAAGGAGAGCAGGGGATTCATAGCCCTTATTTATCCAAGGTTGGAGTGCCTTCCCAAACCTGAATTTTGGCCCTAAAAAATAGACTCCCAAGTAGGTATAGGTTGTGGTTTTCTCAACAGTTTTTCCCCAAAAGAAGATATGAAAGTCTATAAGGACACACTTTGATTTTTTCAAGATCATCACCTTGGTTTTACCCAAGTTGACCATCATCTACCAAAGGTCAAAAAATTTGGATAGGGCATCCAACTGTCTCCACAAACCATTTAGGTTAGAGGCCAAGAGGATCACATCATCTACAAAAAGGAGGATGGAGATCACAACAAGATGAAGAATACAACTATCTATGGATTGGATATGCTCTTGTAGGAAGGACTCAAGATCATCGATATAGATCCAAAAAAAGTCTAGCAAAGAGGGAACTCCTGCTTCATCCAAATGGTGCTCCAAATGAAATAAGAAATCTCATGCATTGTGATAAGGTGGCCAAGGATGAACTCATAGAGGCGCATGATGATAATCATAATAGTCTTGATATGATAATTTCTTGAAGCTGTTGAAAGAGGGACTCCCTTGAGACTGATTCAAAATATTTTTGAAAGACTACAAAATAGCAGAATATTTTTGAAGAGTGGAGTTGTTCCTCGTTAATTATGGTAAAAAAGTTACCAACTTAACGAGAACTGTGACCTCAAAATGAGAACTCTAGCCCAAAAAACCCATATTTTTTATAAAAAAACATGGAAAAAAACCCGAAATAAAAAAATGGTGCCCACTATTTTTTCAAACGGGGTCAAAATTACAACATTTTTCAAACATGGCCTTCAAAACTCAGACAATAGCTCAAAAAAACCTTAAAATCAACACCTAAATAAAAAAATGATGTTACATAAAAACAAATTCAAAACGTTAAAATTTTAGATAATTTGAAATTGTATTTTTAGCAGTTGGTACCATTAAAACCAAAACCTCAAAATCAACCATCAAATTGAAAAGTACTACTACTAGCACCCATTCTAAAATTGGGGTATTAAGATGACACATTTTTATAAAGCGGTAAAATAAATCATCATTAATGTAAAAAAAAAATTAATATATCAACCCTTAAATGATTACTTTTAAAATCTTAGTTTATCACTCTAAGCACAAGGTAATACATAATACCATGAAAATATCACACTATACTTTAAAAATTCAACATCACTTTTTAATATTTTTTTACTTTTAATAAAAAAAAGTAAATACAAGTTACGTTGAATGAAACATAAATTATTTTTTAAATGTATTGGTATATTGTCCATATTCAAAACATATGAGCTAAGAAATTTTACTATATTCTCCATAAACAAAACATATAATTCATAAAACATAAAAATGATTCATAACTTCATGTAAGATCATATCTAAATTCAATTCTCATTTCTAGTTACCATACAAACATCATATGGATAAAAAATACATAAAATGTTTCATACACTTATCATATTGACTCATGGATTTTGAAATACCATTAGAGTCTACATTGTCTCCGGATGAATGATTGGATGAATATTTAGATGATTCATATTCTTCTCTATTGTCAATGAATGCACCATCTGAGTCTACATGCATGCCCAATATTTCAGATGTCAAAATCCTTTTAGATCTATGACTAGGTTCAGCAGACTCTCATCTTGCATTTATTTCTTGTGGCAACAACCCCTTGATAATATTTGTTGTCTTGGAGAGAAGAGTTCTTCTCTTTTTAAATTGAAGTCATAAACAAGTATCACAACATCATCTAATTTTAATAGGTTAGTACGACGACAAGTTGTATTTTGACCCTTTCTTTTTCTCTTTCTATTGAGATGTTTCTTAATCACCATCTCTAGCTTGTACACACCATTAAATGGGTGTGTACCTATTTCATACTAATGCACTTCAATTGCAATAACATCTTCATTTTCTTTCTCAATCTTTATAACCTTTGCAATCCATAATGGACAACCATGTGGATCTGCAGTCGCTAAGACTGCAATCATGCTACCCTCCTTAATATCTTGTACTAAACCCCTGTAAAGGTCTTCCATGGCTTCACATTGTGCATATGACCTTCACAAACCAATATACATTGCTCTTTCATATGCTTGTGTAAACTCAATAGCACCTTGAGTTTCTTATTGTTCAACACTGTTTCTTTCTTCGGATTCATTTGATATATTTTGTGGCCAATGAAATGGAGTCTTCAAAAATGTATCTTTATTTGTTGAACTTGAAATTATGTCACTTTGACTATTGAAAAAATACTCCCACCAAACAGAATCAACAACATCAATGTACTCATATGTATCTTGAATGGACTTTTTTTATTTCTTCCAGGAATTTAGAATAATCTACATCTCTATTACACCTCCGTGCATTATGGATTTTAGCAACTTATTTTAAAAATAATAACTTTGATGCTAATATTGGACAATCTGGAATGAACTTCAAAAATGCTAAACCTGATGAAGGCCCCCATTGTGTAGTAGTTGAATATTGTTTTCCCCATATAATTGTTTTCCCATCAACTTTTTTGAAACAAAAATTATGTTGGAAGCTAATGTCATTAAGTTTCTCAATACATTTTTCTTCACGATGTGATCCCTGAATAAATCTTCGCATGTCAACAGTTTCTTCTAATATATGAAAAAAAGGCTATGGAATGTATGGTTTCTTAATACATTCAATCAATGATGGTAAGCTTCCAACATTTTTCCCCTCCAATGTTACTGAAAAACGATTGGACATTTGATCAATATGATCACGAGTGTGTCCAACAAGAAGGAAACCAACTTATAATTTTGAAAGATTCCCAGTTCAACAAGCATTCTTAGATAGCCAAACACAACTTGATTTTTATTTTCACAACTAGTGTTGTCCAACTGTAGATAGAGATCTTGAGGAAGATTTCCAAACTAGTGAGTGAGCACATGATGAATTATGGTGATGGTCATAATTGCATCATTATGAATATTTGGAGTTGTGAAGTAAACCATTGGACACATTTTTCCATTGAAAACCATAGAACCAACCAAGTCAAAACTGAACGAAATTCTCTTCCTGTAAATTTTTTGGTGTATAGACCAAATGTGGTAGAAGTGTTTTCTTTTGGTCCATGCCATCAATTATCATACCTAAATATTTGTTTGGAGCATCATAACACTTATTTTGATGTTTGTACAACTTTTTCCTTTCACTTGATTGTTGATTCTGATTTTCTTGAAGTGATTTGACTATGGAATATGCACATGACATAAAATGAAAATATTGATCATATGTTTTCATAGTTGATAACTATCCAATTTTAAAAAATAAAAAAAATAGTGAATACATACCTCTTTCTGCCCCTTTAGATTTATCTCTTCTTGATTTAAGAGTAGAACATATTCTGCAAATCCCCATCCTTGACTTCTTAGGAATACATACATTGTTGAATTGTTTCTTCCATATTCTTGTAAAATATGCATATGTAATAAAATTACCATTTCCTTCAACACCTTCAACATATCCTTTGTACAAGTTGTAGATTCCCCTCCTTGATAAATTATCTGGAATATGTATTGTGTCTCTATCTGCCATACGCTCTCCATGTTTGGAAAAGAAGTCACACATCCATGACAATGTAGTGCTTGTCAATGGCCCACTCTCTCGTACATGATGTACCTTTGAATAAAATGAATGATCTTTTTCCAACCTTGTCTAGATTCTTGATAGATGAAGATTACCAATTGAGTGAATTGTTTTGAAAGCCTTTCTGAAAATTAAAATATTCTCAATGTGATAATCATATCATTTTTTGGTGGATATCATGCACCCCATCAAATATGAATTTTGCATGCTATTATTCATTGAAAAATATTTCTTCATTTTATTCAAGGCATACACGTAGTCCATGTTTTTCAAACAATTCTTTTGACAACATTCATTTGAAATCAATTCACTTATGGGAATTGATTTAGTGAGAAATTCTTTCCTAGACTTTTTACAACTAGAATGATTTGGATTGATGTAAAAAGTTCTAGTCCTGGTCCCAAACACAATGTTTCTTTGCAATGTCTCCACAATTTCATCATCTTCACTAGAAGGATTTTCCTCATCACTAGAAGGAATATCAAGAAAAACATTGTCAGGAGACTAAAAAAGAGAATGTTGACCACCTTGATGTGTTGTAGCTGAATGATTAAGAACATGATCTCCATTCCTAGGTCCATCAACATCTTCATTGATAATCTCGTTGATGAGAGGAATATCAAAATCACTAGAAAAATGATTACCATCCTCACCAATGTCATTGGATATTCCATGAAAATATTCACTTAAATGAAAATCATCAGCACTCTTAAGACTATCAACACCATTAATATCCTCACTTGGAGAAAATTTTCCATCATCATTATCAGTACCTTGAAAATACTCATTTGGAGGAAAATCATCATCAACATTGTTTCCACCACTAACATAATCATCTTCACTACTTTCAAAATCCCCACTTGAGGGAAACTCTTCATCATCGTGCTTAGTGCCTTGAAAATCTTCATTAGTATCTTGAAAATCCTCACTTGGAGAAAAATCATCATCATCAACATTGTTTCCTTTAAATTTCTCACTCGGGAAAGAGTGTCCACCAATGGCATAATCATCTTCACTACTTTGAAAATCCCCACTTGAGGGAAATTCTTCATCATCCTCATTATTGGCTTGAAAATACTCACTTGGAGGAAAATATTCATCATCCTCATCAGTACCTTGAAAATCCTCACTTGGAGGAAAATCATCATCACCAACATTTCTTCCTTTAAATTCCCCACTTGGGAAAAACTGTCCACCATTTCCATAATCATCATCACTACTTTTAAAATCTTCGCTTGGGGGGAATTCTTCATCATCCTCATTTGTGCCTTGGAAATCCTCACTTGGAGAAAAATCTTCATCAATACCTTCAAAATATGTTGGATTACTGAGACGGGGGGTGAATCGGTAATATTGTAATTATAATACTTTTTCTTCAAATGTTATATAAATGTAGAATTATTATCCAATAATGAGCAGTAATAAATAAACAATCACACACATACATAGCACACCAATGTTTTACGTGGAAACCCAAATCGGGAGAAAACCACAGAATGTTTTTTCTTGTATGTCTTGAAGAATTACATTCATTGGAAGCACCAATTTTCCAGTTGCAACTGGAAGGAGACTCCAACCCTCTAGTTTCTCAGGCTACAACCTGAGGTAAACGCCAACTCCCCAAATCTCTGGCTACAACCAAAAGGAGGCTACAACCCCAAATGTTCTCCGGCTACAACCGGAAGGAGGCTATAGCCACCTGTCCTTACCCCGTCCTGCCACCCTAAAGTAGAGGTAGAATGATGGAACCACTGTCACACTATCATTGTGAGATATACTGCTGTAAACTTGTACCAATAAATCTAAACCATGCATCAACCTGTAATCAACCTGTACCATAAACAAGTGCATCAACCATGCACCAACCTGTAATCAACCCATACCATAAACAAGTGCATCAACCATGCACCAACCTGTAATCAACCTGTACCATAAACAAGTGCATCCAACCATGTACCAAGTATGTTCCAATCATGTGTCAACTACTCATCAACTATGACTCATCAATATGTACCAACATCATCAACTACTTGTCTCAACCATGTACTCAACATGTACCACAACCAAAATCCCTCGTCAATTTTATCATCCAAAAATGATTTGTAGCCATGTAATAGACCTGGTGTATATGATCATATTCCTACAAACCTTCCTTAACTCTAAAAACAAGAGACTAGCATTTTCATCAAACTTTTATTTAGTCTCACATGCCTAGTTTTGGATTAGTCAACAACCCTAACTTGAAGTAATCATAAATTTGAACCTGTAATGTATAAAGCTCTGAAAATGATACAAAATGTTCTTCAGTGTGTTTAATGCAATTCCTCTAAGTGTCACTACTTGGAACCTCTCAGATAAGGAGTTATAGAAAAAATGGCATACCTTGTTGAATTCTGGCTTATTCTAGAGAGTGACCTTGTAGAGCATTTCCCACACAAAATATTTGATGAATTGATCTGAGACTGTTACAAAGAATACTAAAGACTATCCCCTAACCAACACATTTAGTCTCACTAAATTTGGATCTGTTATGAAGAATTTATGACATTGTTACCAAAAACACCTGATTTAGACTAGTTTCAGGACTGGCCACAAACCCTATTTTCCATAGAGTGTAACTCCCAAAATACAATGACCCACAAGATAAATTGTTTACCATAGATATTTGGATATTTTATTCTCACTTGCATAGCAATTTTAGGATCTGAATCAATATAGAAAAAACATTATAGCAAAAATGGTGAGATGACCTGTAAATAACATACCTTAGAAAGAACCATCAAAAGAATTTATCCTTCCTTGCATTTCGGCCTTGTTTTCTTCACCTTCACTCAGAATTCCGGTTTAGATATCCTTGGTTACCTCAGACACATATATATATTCAATATGCTCAAGTGTGATTCAAACGAGAGATCCTTGCCTCTTATTTATACTCTCCAAGTAGCTTCCTTAAAAACATCTTCTAGGTCACTTGGCCCCACTTTCCTTATTTTAGGGTTGGGTCCACTTCTAATTTCTCCATTAAATTTATTATTGAAATAATTTATTTT
>ML781516.1:364584-395178 GCA_009831015.1 Picea engelmannii
CAACCTGTACCTCAACCTGCAAACCTTCCTTAACTTTAACAACAAGAGACTAGCATTTTCATCAAACTTTACTTTAGTCTCACATGACTAGTTTTGGATTAGTCAACAACCCTAACTTGAAATAATCATAACTATGGTACAATTTTTTATTAATTGGGATGATTTTAAGGATGGATTTTTTTTTTTAAATGTAGAAACCTTGGTGAATATTACTAATCCTTCTTATGTTAACTATAAATGTTTGGCAATATTTTTTAAAAAATATTCAAATTTCTAAGTATTTTATATAGTTTTTATAAAATTTTGGCGATTTTTAAGGTAAAATCATTTTATCCTATATAATTTGGGCGAATCATTTTTAAAATATCGAATCTCATTTTTGGAAAAACCATGGAAAATTAGCCCATGAGTGAAATTTAGCCCCTAAAATCATCCCTGATGAAAACCACCCCAATTAATCAAAAATTGTACCATGCAACATAAAGTTGTTCTCCCTAGAAAACGCACCATGGTATAAAGATAACAACAAAATATAATCTCTACCTAGGATTGAACCTAGGGCACAACACCACAAAGGGATAAAATACATCAATAATATATCATTGAGCTTATATCACCAAGGAAAACACATGTAACACGTCCCCCTCCCCTTCTAACTCAAACTTAGAAATAATACTTCAAAAAGGGTATCAACATCATCAAATGCACATCCCCCTAGGTGATGTCTATTATCACAATGTTATACCAGTTAGGAAAATCCCACCAAGGAAAAATGTATGACCACCTCACATCAACACCATATGAGAAGGATACATAAGAAAAGTGCTAACTCCATCAAACATCTAGTATGTCCCCACTACATAGTTCAATGGAAGGGACCATGTAGAACATCCCCTCCTAATGACAAACTAATAACACCATGATGCATAATTATTGGGATGCCTCAAGAAGAATATAACAAATGAAGTAGCAATAATGCATATGTCAAAAGAGTGATCCATCAATCAAAGGCATGAAAGTAGCACCAAACCAATATATGACCATCAACCCTGACCATCCACCATAGAGAAGTGAATCTCCTCCAACAAATATCTGTATCAAATAATCCACCAACAAGAAGAGAAGAGGCTCCATGAAGGTGTATGCTCCGATGTCCATCCAAAAGCTCAAGTATCAATAGGAAACTCCATAAATGTGATGAAAATCATAGTGTGGAACCTCATACAGTATGAGGTGTGGCAGAGCCCATTTTTCCTTCTGGTGCTCCTTGTCTTCTATGGTCGATTCTATGTCATCTTCCATGTCAATAACGATATTAAGGGCCCCTTGATATCATTATGGTCGATTTCTCTAGATTTATGATTGAAGATTAGGCCATAAACAATATAGTTCAACTTCCCAAAGAGATTATTTAAATGTGATTCATATTTGTCCACCTTCTAACCCTACATATGTTGGGTTCCTCTTAGCTTATTGAATGTCATTTTTTTTTATTGGGTATCTGTATGCCTCCTTGAACTCAAATATGACACCATTCTAGCTTCAAAAGTCTTGATGCTTATAGATTTTTCTATACCACTTGAATGTGGCACACAATAGGGTACCTATTAATGTGATCCACTAATTGGATGCTCAATCCTAGTATGTGTCAAGGGTGAATAGGTGGTTGAGCACACTTCTTGAGCCATCAAAAGTTGGTAACTTTGACACATAGGGTTGATGTGTCTCGTTTGTAGTGTTCTCTCGTCTCAACTTAGTATAGGTAATTTTATATTAAGTCTCCAAATAAGTTATGAACAAAATAACTTTTCATTTTCTTTGGTGCTCTTTAAGCTTTATTGGATTTTTCCAACGATTACTTGGGAGACTCATTTTCATCTCATGATTACTTGCATACCCCACAATAGTTTCCTTAGTTGTATCATTATCTTATCTATGTTATTTTCTTCAATTTTTTGTAATATCATTAATTCACTTTCTCCATTGTAAAAAATGGACTTTCCACTTTTCTTCTTTAATTCCATTGGAACGTCTTATCCTCTACACACTACAAGATACCCTTAGAACCTTGTTGAAGGTTCGCTAGTGGTATACTCTCACACTACAATATCCTTTTGAGCTCGAAGAATGGCCCTAAATGTTGGGTCTTAAATAGACTTAACATGCGAGATTCAATAACACAATATGTATCTCGCCAAGTGAGTTGAATTATCTAACTAGAAATAGCATAACTCACATTGAAATGCATAATAAGCCATAACAAAAGAGTACTTAATAATAAATAACAACTATTCATATACATAAAAGTGTAACAAAACTACATATTATTAATGCAATTCACTTAGTGAATCAAAATCCATGAACATTCTCATCCCATAAACACAAGATATTTATAACAGCTATTCATATACATAAAAGTGTAACAAAACTACATATTATTAATGCAAGTCAATGAGTGAATCAAAATCTATGAACATTCGCAGCACATAAACACACGATATTTGTAATGGGAAACAACTTGAAGATTAAGAGCAAAACCCACTCCTCAAATTACAATGTATCTATCCAACCAAATGATCTTAGAACATAATCATAAGTGTCTAACCCATACCATTCGAGACTATAGTTATTTGTAGCCATGTGTTGCTTGACTATGCTAACTTTAATCAAATGCCTCTTTAGTTGGCTTTATTTAGTATAGTCAAATTTAATCTTATTCTAATTTATTACATTGTATGACCTTATATGTATTTTTAATTACAAAACTAGAATGTATATCCATCAAATACTATAGTCAAATGAGCTAATTACATTGTATGACCTTATACATTATGTATTTTTAATTACAAAACTAGAATGCATATCCATCAAATACTATAGTCAAATGAGCTAAGGAATTAGTCAATTTTTAAATTTGATATTATTTGGATTTCATTTTAAAACTATGTAATATTCATTGTTAGCACTCAAGGTTTTGCAGAAGCTATGTGCACACCACATATCAACACTGGACGCATGCACAAGAAGATACATTTATTGGTACCAAGTTTAGCATGTGCACCATCCAAGGAGATATTACTCACTCATTTTGTACTTCACTTAATGGACTTAAAAAGATTGCATGCAGACCAATTAGGGAATATATTCTATAATATCTTGTAACTATTTTTGTAACCACCTAACTGGGCATGGTCGAGGTTGTGAATGAGTTGGAAAGTTAGTTATGATTGTCATGCTTCGTGAAAGATATGGGAGGATGCATGTGAATAAGTAATGGATTGGGTTTTTGGTCACAAGAAAAAGTGAATGTGATAGAGAGTTAAGAAGAGAGAGGTGAGTTAGAGCACAATGTTTAGTGTAGTATAAATTTTTGATGTTCATATATAATATGCGTTAATGAGAGAAAGATGTTAGCACATGATGCAACTTTGTTCTAGTTACTAGTGTTGTTGTTTGAGCAGGTTTCAACCTCTATTGTATGAGAATGTCTTTACATGCCTTTGAGTTTAGTGAATTAAAGCTTAAGAAAATTTATCTCTCTATGTGGATGAGTTATGGTTAGAATGTATGATTGTTTACATTATGATGCCAACACTCTTATGGTAGTTCTAAATGAATGAATGATTAGATGATGGAGATCTTCTATATTTGTTATTCATTCACATCCAACATAAGAATTATGGTCTCTATGATTCTCATGGTATCTCAAGTGAGATCTTCTTCAATTCTTGAAGATTGAATTGTTAGAATATAGAAGATGGTGTTCTCGTTTTACCATTGACGATACCTTCGTTACCCAACCATAGGTCGAAGCCTCCCTCTGAGCACCTTAACCTTGACTGAGAATTCCTCCGGAAGAAAACCCTAGGCTAGATAGCCAAACAAAGGGTAGCGCACTTCTCTCCAAGGATAGCGCAACACAAAAGACTGATCAGATAGTCCCAAACCCTAGCCAAGAGATATTCAAGCCAATACTGAAAAATTGTTGCTGCTGCAACTGCACCAGCAACTCTCCTTCAAACCTGCGCAAAGACTGTAACTACAGAGCACACCAAACTGGGAACTGCAATTCTGAGATGCTACAAATGAGAACTGGTGCCCTGTATTTATAGTAGTCCTGCCAGTTTTACTGGGGATGACTTCTCCTTCTGGATATGTGCCTGCTCAGTATATTATTATTATTTCTGGCCAACTTCTTCTCTTGGAGGCTAATAGCCTAATATAAATTATCTTCTTGAGCCGAAAAGGCTTCTAGGGTTATTATCCAACTCATTAGGGTTACTCTTGCTTTTCGGAGTCTTCTATTCTCGCAGGTTCACACGTGGAGGTAAATACCTCATGTAGCTACCATAATATTAACACTCCCTCCTAGCTAGAGAGGTATTTATAGGTAATGGACTTGAGCACAAAAACATACCATTTACCCAGTAGCATCAATATAGTCATCTAGACTATTTCATGACTAGATCATGAGCATCACCATCACCATCACCATCAGCTGCATCAACTCTCGAAACCATACTTCATCTGAGTAATTAGATATCATGTTGGATAAGTCACTCTCACCATAGAGTGATACAAGAGGAGTAAAAGTTCTAAATTGTTTTCCATTTGGAAAAATATTTGTTCATCATCCATCTGAATGATCATTATCTCTAATAAACTGTTGATAGTCTTCAAGGTAATTAGAACAAGGATATAACACAAATGTGTCTATTCATAGTAGTACATAACTACAATCCAATGGTTCACTACCACATCAAGTAACACACAAGTACTTGATAAACAACGTATAGTTGTGAACAGTGAAACATATTCACCACAATAGTCCTCGTCTACTGTCATACAGTCTTCATAACAAACATCTGAGAGAATCCTGCATAGAAACAATGTTATGATGTAAATTGATTTGTCTGGACCAATCTTTCACTCACATCTATGAGTTCTAAAAGAATATTTGCCTCATGAATAGTGGAACATATCCACCATAGTAGTATATCTCTACTGTCTGGAGACAGGTAGTCTCCATAACAATCATCTGATGCCATCATGCATAGAAAAATATTGTTAAACATAAACTGAATCCTCTGGGCCAATCTTTCACTCACGTTTGTGAGATCTGAAAGAATATCTGCCCTCATCAACAATGGGCTATCTGCCCTATTCTTCACAAACAAGGAAGAAGGATTATTTCTGATTTCTGAGCCTGGACCATTTCTCACCCTGGGCCATTCTTCCTACACCAATTAAAGTGCACCCTGGATAGAATGTATAAACCCTAATAAATGTTTGGACCATTCCTCAACCTGGGCCATTCCTCCTACACTAATTAAAGTGCACCCTGGATAGAATGTATAAACCCTAAGGAATGATTGTCCCTGATTGTTGAGCCTGGACTATTCCCCACCCTAGGCCATTCCTTCGACACTAAACAAAGTGTAACCTGGAGAGAATGAGTCTGTCCTAAGGAATAACTGTCTGGACCATTCCCCACCCTGGGCCATTCCTCCAACACTAAACAAAGTGTAACTTGGAGAGAATGAGTCTACCCTAAGGAATGTTTGTCCTACATCAACTTCCAAAACGGACCATTCTTCGAAACTGATCACAACTGTGAACTTCGAAAGAATGACTGCCTGACGAGGCAGACCATTCTACTTGACCACTACTCAGAGTGACTGCCAAGAAGAGTGATTGTCCTAGACCACTCCCCATGTTAACCACAATGGGAATTCGTTGTCTATGATACATCAACAATCATTTTTCCTCCCATGTTAACTACAATGGGAAGTCACTGTCCATCAGATATCTCAATCCACTTTCCAAACAAGAAAGCATCTGTCCGATCTGGACTAATTTTCAATTATAAAAGTAAATAATGTTTTCAGTGCTCCCTCCTAACTAGAGAGTTATTTAAATCACAAAAATAAATGTTCTTCAAGAATATTTTTCCGTACCTTATTCTAGCTTGGAGAATCTTCCCTTTCAGCTAAGGGAGTTATTTCCACAATCCCCATCTTCTCTCGGAAATATGCAAACTTGATTCTAGATAGAGGTTTTATCAGGATATCTGTTGTTTGCTCATCAGTGAGAATATATATTGGAGAACCACTTTCTCATTTCTGGACTTCATCATGGATAATGTAATACTTGTACTTTAGTCTAGAACACTATGAAGGCTTCATGTAGATCTGGATGATAGAGTATATCATAGTTGGAGAATTGGAACACATCCAAGTAGCACTTCTTCTGTCATCATGAGATCTAATTTACTGAGTAGTCATCTTGATGTTATAGGAAATATTCACCATGCTTCTGCTGTGCACTGGAGGTTCTCCACCAAGTTGTCTTCTACTTATCTGCATACATGAGTGTCTTTCTGGTATGTCTCAAAGTCTTGAGATTTCTCTTCATACACTCTTTATTCAATTTCTCTGGAGATAATTCTTTGCATTTATCTGATGTAGAATTCCAACTCATGGATGTTGCAGATGATATAATGACTCGTGTAGTGATATGTCTAGTGTACAGGAACAAGTAATCATCATAGTCTTTTCCCTCCATCTGAGAGAACCTATGGTTCTGGATCTCGCAATTCTTTCATTCATAAGTCTTCCATACACTATTCTTCATCACGACATTTAGTTCTTCTGCTTGATCGCTTTCATATTAGGCTTGGTAATCTTGTGATTATGGATGTAATGACTGGTTTTTCTGGCTTTTCTTTCTTTCTTGGAATCTTCATGTTTTTCATTATCTCTTGGATCCATGGAGTTTCTTGTAGATTCCATGTTCTAGAGATTCCACTTCTTCCTTTCATCATAGGATCACGGATATGGATGGACAACCAGGAATACTTTAAGGATTTTCTTCGAAAAGGTCTTCTTCTGCAGTTGAGTTGAACACGTACTGTCTTTTCATGGCTGCTACCATGGATATATATTTTTATCATCTTCAACGGATCATAGGATTAGCTCCCTCCTAATCCTTGCTTCATGTAAGAGTGCATATAATCGGCTCCCTCCGTTTGATAGAGTCCATACTTCCATCTACATTCTTATTGTCTTCTGTAATATATAATTGGCTCTCTCTATCTAACAGAGTCCACGCTTCCGTCTTAATTGTCGTCATAAGTCTTTCTCCAATTCCTCTTGATGTCTGACTTCTAAGTCTATTCATGATTGTTTCGGCTTATCTTGCAGTAGCTTCCACATGATTTGTATTTCATCCTTTTATGTGTATTATCTAATGGTATTCATTCTTATCTTGTGGTTCTTCCATGGGTATATTTCTTCTTGGAACACATTATGTATAAAGACGATGCAAACAAGATATGTACAAGAAATAAGAAGAGTGTTGTTACCTTTTAGTAGAAGAAGTCTCTTCCATCCCACTTAGTCTTCTTTGTCAGTTCCTTTTCTTCGGCAATCGATGCTTCGTGTTTCTCCTTCCTTTTCTTTAGCTCGGGACACTGATTTATGTAGTGACCGTACTTTTGACAGTTGAAGCATTGTATTTCTTAAATATCTTTTCTTTGTTTTGGCTTCCTTCTTGAATTGAACTTTCTTTTGTCCCTGAAGTTCTCGAATCTTGCTGTGAAGGCTTGATCATCGTACTTCTTTTGGGGTTTCTCTTTTGCAGTTATCCTTGATTCTTCTTGAGCACAGCAAGTCCAAAGTTCTTCAAATGTCAGGTATTCCTTCCTTCTATTCATGCTTGCGGCAAATGCATCCCATGTCTTGGGAAGACCATTGAGTACTATGTTCACCAATTCCTTTTCTAAAGTGATCTCTTCAATAGCTTGTAGTTGATCTTTTAACTGGGACATCCTTACAAAGTAAGATGTTATGTTGTCGTCATCATTCATATTCATGTTGCGGACCTCATTCTTCAGACTCATAACTTGTCCAATGTTTCTGACTGAGAAGAGATTTGTTAGGGCATCGTACATCTTCTTTGATGAGTCAAGATGGGAGATGTAGGGTATCAAGTGGTCTCTTACGGAATCCACTATGATACTCATGGCATTGATGTCAACATCTTTGAACTCCTCCATAGCTGCAATGTTATGCGGTTCCTTCTCTTCTCCTTCTTCAAATTCTGGCTTCACGATCTTTCCTTTCACAATATCCAACACTTTATTCTTAGCAAGGATGAGGTAAATCCTTGTCTTCCATGCTCTGAAGTTAGAGGCTCCATCTAGCTTGTTCTCAGACTTCATAGTGTTCGTCATGGCTTGCTTGACTTGGTAAAACCCTAGATTTGACCAGAAATCCAAACTTCACGTCTTGGCCTTTTGAGAGTACCAGGAGATGCGTTGGGCTAGGGCGCACTGATCTATCTAGAGATTAGGTCAATATCGTCACTTAAGGTTCCTCAATAAGAGGTTTAGGGTTTCTGCAACTGCTTCTGCTGGTAACCCTAGCTACAGTGATTTTGGAAACTGCTCCTACTAGTAACCCTAGCGGCAATACCTCAACGAGCTCAATATCTAGCGGCTATGTTTCCTTCCAGCGTTTTAGGCTGACTAAAGGGTTGTGGGCCCATAACCTGTTAGAATATAGAAGATGGCGTGCTCGTTTTACCATTGACAATACCTTCGTCACCCAACCATAGGCCGAAGCCTCCCTCTTAGCACCTTAACCTTGACTGAGAATTCCTTTGAAAGAAAACCCTAGGCTAGATAGCCAAACAAAGGGTAGTGCACTTCTCTCCAAGGATAGCACAACACAAAATATTGATCAGATAGTCCCAAACCCTAGCCAAAAGATATTCAAGCCAATACTGAAAACTTGTTGCTACTGCAGCTGCACCAGTAGCTCTCCTCCAAACCTGCGTAGAAGACTGCAACTGTAGTGCGCACCAAACTGGGAACTGCAATTCTAAGATGCTACAAATGAGAACTGGTGCCCTATATTTATAGTAGTCCTGCCAGTTTTTCTAGGACCGACTTCTTCTTCTGGATATGTGTTTGTTCAGTATATTATTATTATTTATGACTGACTTCTTCTCTTGGAGGCTAATAACCTAATATAAATTATCTTCTTGAGCCGACAAGGCTTCTAGGGTTAGTAGCCAACTCATTAGGGTTTCTCTTGCTTCCCGGAGTCTTCTATTCTCGTCAGGTTCACACGTGGAGGTAAATACCTCATGCAGCTACCATAATATTAACACTTTGTCCTAGCTAGAGAGGTATTTATAGGTAATCAACTTGAGCACAAAAACATACCATTTACCTAGTAGCATCAATATAGTCATCTAGACTATTTCATGACTAGATCATGAGCATCACCATCACCATCACCATCAGCTGCATCAACTCTTGAAACCATACTTCATATGAGTAATTAGATATGATGTTGGATAAGTCACTCTCACCATAGAGTGATACAAGAGGAGTAAAAGTTCTAAATTGTTTTCCATCTGGAAAAATATTTGTTCATCATCCATCTGAATGATCATTATCTCTAATAAACTGTTGATAGTCTTCAAGGTAATTAGAACAAGGATAGAGAACAAATGTGTTTATTCATAGTAGTACATAACTACAATCCAATGGTTCACTACCACATCAAGTAACACAAAAGTACTTGATCAACAACGTATGGTTGCGAACAGTGAAACATATTCACCACAGTAGTCCTCATCTACTGTCATACAGTCTTCATAACAAACATCTAAGAACATCCTGCATAGAAACAATGTTATGATGTAAATTGATTTGTCTGGACCAATCTTTCACTCACATCTATGAGTTCTAAAAGAATATCTGCCTCATGAACAATGGAACATATCCACCACAATAGTATATCTCTATTGTCTAGAGACAGGTAGTCTCCATAACAATCATCTGATGCCATCATGCATAGAAAAATATTGTTAAAGATAAAGTAAATCCTCTGGGCCAATATTTCACTCACGTTTATGAGATCTGAAAGAATATTTGCCCTCATCAACAATGGGCTATCTGCCCTATTCTTCACAAACAAGGAAGAATGATTATTTCTGATTTCTGAGCCTGGACCATTTCTCACCCTGGGCCATTCTTCCTACACTAATTAAAGTGCACCCTGGATAGAATGTATAAACCCTAATAAATGTTTGAACCATTCCTCACCCTGGGCCATTCCTCCTACACTAATTAAAGTGCACCCTGGAGAGAATGTATAAACCCTAAGGAATGATTGTCCCTGATTGTTGAGCCTAGACTATTCCCCACCCTGGGCCATTCCTCCGACACTAAACAAAGTGTAACCTAGAGAGAATGAGTCTACCCTAAGGAATAACTATCCGGACCATTCCCCACCCTGGGCCATTCCTTCGACACTAAAAAAAGTGTAACCTAGAGAGAATGAGTCCGCCATAAGGAATAACTGTCCGGACCATTCCCCACCCTAGACCATTCCTACGACACTAAACAAAGTGTAACTTGGAGAGAATGAGTCTTCCCTAAGGAATGTTTGTCCTGCATAAACCTCCAAAACGGACCATTCTTCGAAACTGCTCACAACTGTGAACTTCGAAAGAATGACTGCCTAACGAGGCAGACCATTCTACTTGACCACTACTCATAGTGACTGCCAAGAAGAATGATTGTCCTAGACCACTCCCCATGTTAACCACAATGGGAATTCGCTGTCTATGATACATCAGCAATCAGTCTACCTCCCATGTTAACTACAATGGGAAGTCATTGTCCATCAGATATCTCAATCCACTTTCCAAACAGGAAAGCATATGTCCAATCTGGACTAATTTTCAATTATAAAAATAAATAATGTTTTCAGTGCTCCCTCCTAACTGGAGAGTTATTTAAATCACAAAAATAAATGTTCTTCAAGAATATTTTTCTGTACCTTCTTCTAGCTTGGATAATCTTCCCTTTCAGCTAAGGGAGTTATTTCCACGATCCCCATCTTCTCTCAGAAATATGCAAACTTGATTCTGGATAGAGGTTTTATCAGAATATCTATTGTCTGCTCATCAATGAGAATATATATTGGAGAACCACTTTCTCATTTCTGGACTTCATCATGGATAATGTAATACTTGTACTTTAGTCTAGAACACTATGAAGGCTTCATGTAGATCTGGATGATAGAGTATATCATAGTTGGAGAATTGGAACATATCCAAGTAGCACTTCTTCTGTCATCATGAGATCTGATTTATTAAGTAGTCATCTTGATGTTGTAGGAAATATTCACCACGCTTCTATTGTGCACTGGAGGCTCTCCACCAAGTTGTCTTCTACTTATCTGCATACAGGAGTCTCTTTCTGGTATGTCTAAAAGTCTTGAGATTTCTCTTCATACACTCTTTATTCAATTTCTCTGGAGATAATTCTTTGCATTTATCTCATGTAGAATTCCCACTCATGGATGTTGCGGATGATATAATGACTCATGTAGTGATATGTCTAGTGTACTGGAACAAGTAATCATCGTAGTCTTTTCCCTCCATCTGAGAGAACCTCTGGTTCTGGATCTCACAATGATTTCATTCATAAGTCTTCCATACACTGTTCTTCATCACGACTTTTAGCTCTTCTGCTTTATCACTTTCATATCAAGCTTGGTAATCTTGTGATTATTGATGTAATGACTGGTTGTTCTGGCTTTTCTTTTTTTCTTGGAATCTTCATGTTCTTCTTCATGTTTTTCATTATCTTTTGGATCCATGGAGTTTCTTGTAGATTCCATGTTCTAGAGATTCCACTTCTTCCTTTCATCATAGGATCACGGATATGGATGGACAACCAGGAATACTTTAAGGATTTTCTTCGAAGAGGTCTTCTTCTGCGGTTGAGCTGAACACGTACTGTCTTTTCATGGATGCTACCATGGATAAATATTTTTATCATCTTCAATGGATCATAGGATTAGCTCCCTCCTAATCCTTGCTTCATGTAAGAGTGCATATAATCGGCTCCCTCTGTCTGATAGAGTTCGTACTTCCATCTACATTCTTATTGTCTTCTGCAATATATAATTGGCTCTCTCTGTCTAACAGAGTCCACGCTTCCATCTTAATTGTCGTCATAAGTCTTTCTCCAATTCCTCTTGATGTCTAAGTTCTAAGTCTCTTCATGATTGATTCGGCTTATCTTGCAGTAGCTTCCACATGATTTGTATTTCATCCTTTTATGTGTATTATCTAATGGTATTCATTCTTATCTTGTGGTTCTTCCATGGGTATATTTCTTCTTGGGACACATTATGTATAAAGACGATGCAAACAAGATATGTACAAGAAATAAGAAGAGTGTTGTTACCTTTTAGTAGAAGAAGTCTCTTCCATCCCGCTTAGTCTTCCTTGTCAGTTCCTTTTCTTCGGCAATCGATGCTTCGTGTTTCTCCTTCCTTTTCTTTAGCTTGGGACACTGATTTCTGTAGTGACCATACTTTTGACAGTTGAAGCATTGTATTTCTTAAATATCTTTTCTTTGTTTTGGCTTCCTTCTTGAATTGAGCTTTCTTTTGTCCCTGAAGTTCTTGAATCTTGTTGTGAAGGCTTGATCATCGTACTTCTTTTGGGGTTTCTCTTTTTCATTGATCCTTGATTCTTCTTGAGCACAGCAAGTCCAAAGTTCTTCAAATGTCGGGTATTCCTTCCTTTTGTTCATGCTTGCGGCAAATGCATCCCATGTCTTGGGAAGACCATTGAGTACTATGTTCACCAATTCCTTTTCTGAAGTGATCTCTTCAATAGCTTGTAGTTGATCTTTTAACTGGGAGATCCTTACAAAGTAAGATGTTATGCTATCGTCATCATTCATCTTCATGTTGCGGAGCTCATTCTTCAGACTCATAACTTGTCCAATGTTTCTGACTGAGAAGAGATTTGTTAGGGCATCGTACATCTTCTTTGATGAGTCAAGATGGGAGATGTAGGGTATCAAGTGGTCTCTTATGGAATCCACTATGATACTCATGGCATCGATGTCAACATATTTGAACTCCTCCATAGCTGCAATGTTATGCGGTTCCTTCTCTTCTCCTTCTTCAAATTCTGGCTTCACGATCTTTCCTTTCACAATATCCAACACTTTATTCTTAGCAAGGATGAAGTCAATCCTTGTCTTCCATGCTCTGAAGTTAGAGGCTCCATCTAGCTTGTTCTTAGACTTCACAGTGTTCGTCATGGCTTGCTTGACTTGGTAAAACCCTAGATTTGACCAGAAATCCAAACTTCACGTCTTGGCCTTTTGAGAGTACCAGGAGATGTGCTGGGCTAGGGCGCACTGATCTATCCAGAGATTAGGTCAATCTCGTCACTTAAGGTTCCTCGACAAGAGGTTTAGGGTTTCTGCAACTACTTCTGCTGGTAACCCTAGCTACAGTGCTTTTGGAAACTGCTCCTGCTAGTAACCCTAGCAACAACACCTCAACGAGATCAATATCTAGCGGCTATGTTTCCTTCCAGCGTTTTAGGCTGACTGAAGGGTTGTGGGCCCATAACCTGTAAGAATATAGAAGATGGTGTGCTCATTTTACCATTGACAATACCGTCGTCACCCAACCATAGGCTAAAGCCTCCCTTCGAGCACCTTAACCTTGACTAAGAATTCCTCCGAAAGCAAACCCTAGGCTAGATAGCCAAACAAAGGGTACCGAACTTCTCTCCAAGGATAGCACAACACAAAAGATTGATCAGATAGTCCCAAACCCTAGCCAAGAGATATTCAAGCCAATACTGAAAACTTGCTGCTACTGCAGCTGCACTAGTAGCTCTCCTCTAAACCTGCGCACAAGACTGCAACTGTAGTGTGCACCAAACTGGGAACTGCAATTCTAAGATGCTACAAATGAGAATTGGTGCCCTGTATTTATAGTAGTCCTGTCAGTTTTGCTAGGACCGACTTCTCCTTCTGGATATGTGTCTGTTCAGTATATTATTATTATTTATGACTGACTTCTTCTCTTGGAGGCTAATAGCCTAATATAAATTATCTTCTTGAGCCGACAAGGCTTATAGGGTTATTAGCCAACTCATTAGGGTTTCTCTTGCTTCCCGGAGTCTTCTATTCTCATCAGGTTCACACGTAGAGGTAAATACCTCCCGCAACTACCATAATATTAACATGAATATGTTGGTGCCTATGGAGTTTTTGTTGGTAAATCCTATCAAGCACTATACCCTCTTAAGATTCAACACTCATTGCTATAAAGTTATTGATATGTTTGAAAAAATATATTTATATATAATATTGTAAAGTTTCAAATCAATGTTGATTTATAATAATAATAATAATAATAATCACCATATTTAATATATATGATATATGATATTATGAAAAAGTTGAATAACAAATAAACATTCACAATGCATATTAACCATCAATTAGTTAGCCTTTGACTACAAATATTTCCCCTCTATCCAATTTTGTACATAGGCCAAACAAAATAATTTTTTTTATATAATATTTGAATTGTTTTTATAAAACATGCTATTGGTTAACAACTTTGAAGATTTATTGATGCAATTAGATAGACTAAGTTTTAAGTTTGGCTAACAAGTTTGAATGCAATTTTCGCATTAATTCTTTGATAATTTAAGTTTTAAGTTTGTTACATTATGTTAGATAAACTTGGTTGGTAGATTGTTATGCCTAAAACAATTGCCATGTACATAAAACTTAACAATCTGCAAAGCAAGTGCTCATATGGGGAAGAGGAAAAAGAAGATGAGATGAGGAAGAGTGAAGGGAATTATGTTGGATTGTGCAATTTCATTATCTATATCAAAGGAGTGACATTATTTTCCAGACACCATTAATAAATTTTAAATTTCTTGAAACATTGCTAAGGGAAAAAAACTTCTTCCATAAGTCATTTTTTATTGTATTCAATTTGTTGCATGAAAGTGCTCATGAATATGCAAAAAATTGTCTTTATTACCTTTTATTGTGCAAATGTTACTTAGATTTTTATTCCTATTATTTTTACAACTCTCTATATACATTTTGTAACCATTAACTATACCTTACCCTTTTATCATATTTGGTTTTCATAAAATATGTGCAGATGGGATTTTCTAAAATAGATATGTTATATATATAGTACATATTCAACGAATATTTAGACAACGCCCAAATCTATCCATGCTTTGAATTATTCGAAGCAGCCTGCTTTTAGCTGTTTTAAAATACATATAATATACCCCAAACCAAAGTAATCTTATACACGTCCGTTTTTGGGGGGTTTAGTAAGAAAGTCGCCTTAGACGGAACACTTTGCGGGGCAGGAGGACATATCTCCATCAGCACACACACCTCCTACAGATGGACGCTCAACGGAGGACATGGAACCAACACAAAAGCTGAACTTCTGGGGGCATGGGTTTCCATCATCCTGGCTCAAACGCTGAACATTGAAGATTTGCTACTCCTCGGAGATTCCAAGATCACTACTCCTCGGAGATTCCAAGGTCATTATTGACCTTGAAATCTCCAAGAAATAGCGACAAGGCCGAGCTCCAATCTGCAACACTGGAGTGCTAGAAAGAGCGCACCACGGTAGCAAAAAGACTCATAAAGAGCTTCACTGCCTTCCATATCTACAGAGAAGAAAACACCACAGCGGACCAACTCTCAAAACAGGCTCTAACCCGGCCTCCTGGTCTACTAACATTTGCCCGATGGGAGGATGGGATTGAGGGCCCCTCTATTCAACTCAATCTCTGATGTGGTTGGTGCCAGGTCTCCAATTTCTCTCTGGCATTAGTGTCACTGTACTGGTTACATTACATCCGGGCTCCGTTATGACCACCTGGTATTTTGGGACTCTGTTTTTGTTTACAGCTCTCTCGGGCCTCTCGAGATCTTCATGGAATAGACACATGAAGGCTGTCTTCCTCGCGCTTTATGAGAGGACAACGAGGCTCTTATCATACCACTGAGCAATCTTTACTATCAGTGTTTGATCATGGCAGTACCTGACCGACCGTCACCTAAACCTGCCAAAGATAAAGTCAGTGAGCGGGCATGGCAGTTTACAGTTCGTTCATAAGCATGTTATATGTGACAGAGTATCTGTTCAGGTCTCGAGCTTCCCATAGAGAGCACGGATCTCCGTTTTGCAAGATTATTATATGCATCACGATTATTATATGCATCACTGTAAAAATTTTATATACTGCTGTTTATAAATGAGTAACTTTTTCCCGTGGAAAAAAAAAGAAAGTCGCCTTAGCGGACGTGCAGACACGGATTCTTATATCTCTTCCGTGCTAATGTATGCAGAGGCGGATTGACATCGTTCATGTGAGATATCGGGACCATCGTGCTGGGCTGTCATCCAATGCAAATTTGACCACTAACTTAAACCATTCATTATTATATATTGAGTGGTACATGTTTCATGTCAATACAGTAGGCCAGAGGCACTGGTCTTTGAATTCTCTGATAAGAGATTAGAGTAATTTTAGTGAATACTGTATCAATTATGGGCTCAATGATATCTGCAAGGAAGCCATTGGAGTTGTTTGGGTTAGTCATGTGGGTAATGTTGGGCCTCTGTGTAAGCAAAGGATCAGCTCAGCTTCGTCAGAATTTTTATGCAGCAACCTGTCCCAATGTTGAATCCATTGTAAAGAATGTTGTTACTCAGAAGTTTGGGCAGACGTTTGTAACAGTTCCTGCCACACTGCGGCTCTTCTTCCATGACTGCTTTGTTGAGGTAAGGGATATATAAAGCTTGGAGGATCTTATGTTCAAAGTAAAGAATTTGTGTTTTTTGTTACAAATTAGAAATTGGAACTCTTTGTTCTTTCAGCWCTACTTACCATTGTTGAGGCTCGTTTTAGTACTGATACATGGGCTAATATATAGTGTTGAACAACATCGTTTACAAGATTATGAATATCTKCATTGAGGTGAAATGGTCTAATTTTGGGTCTGCACAGGGATGTGATGCTTCTGTGATTATTCAGTCTACTCCAAACAACATAGCTGAGAAAGATTTTCCTGACAATTTGTCACTAGCTGGTGATGGATTTGATACTGTAATTAAGGCCAAGCAAGCTGTAGAAAATGTGTGCCCCAGCACGGTGTCTTGCGCTGATATCCTAACCATGGCTACTAGGGATGTTGTAGCATTGGTAAGTGATCCCCAATGTCATACGGCTTGCTTTGTTTTCAGCGTAAGCATGGAGGAATTAATAGTCTTTTAGGTTAGATGTCTAAGAGCTTAATCCATACAAAGACCTTACAGAAAGCATTGGTTCCATAAAGGATTACGTCATGTATTGTTCTACGATTAGTAATTTTAAGACTTCTAAGCATATTACATCTTGCTGAGTCTCTAATTTTATTGTGTTCTTCTCTAATTTGCAGGCTGGAGGCCCACAATTCAATGTGGAGTTAGGACGACGAGATGGACTGATATCCCAAGCCTCCAGAGTTGATGGAAACCTGCCAAAGCCTTCACACACTCTCAACCAACTGAACTATCTATTTTCAAAGAAGGGTTTGCGTCAGGCAGACATGATAGCTCTCTCTGGTAATTAACTGAGATTCTTACATTCCCAATTGCATATTAGACTGGTCACTCATCTACTCCTACCCATTTGTTCAATCTTATGAGTTTTTTTTATTAATTATCTATGCATATAGAAGATTCAAACTTTCATATATTTTGGTGTGTTGTTTGTTGTAATTTTAAAATTAGATTATTATTATTATAAAGTAATTAACATATATTCAGTATATAGATAATTTACACAAAATCTGTTTGGTTTTTGTTTTTTTACATCATATAATTTTGATAACTTCATAGCTGAACCAAAAAAGAATTGAACTATCCATTCCCTCTGTCTATTGCTCTTTTGCTGTGGATTGCAAGATGAAAATGGTTTCTCTAGCTAGAAGTGTGTACTTTTATTCCAAATTCTTTTTGAAAGGCCTGGTTTTAAACTGGACAACCATATGCTAAAGACTTTCATAATTCTTAGCATAATTGAGAATTGATAGTATACAGTAAATGACAGCTAATCTGCAAACAATTTTGTACAAATTTCATTGGAGAAAAGATGTACAGCCTAGGTGAAGAGATTTTCAACTGTTTTTGAATACTTGTGTGTTTAACATTATCGTCTTGATACATTACAGTAAATCATCTGGATCTTTGAATCTGTTGCCCTTTCAAAAGGATAAAAAGCTCATTGAGATTTACACCTTGAATTTTCGATCCATGGGTTTGAATGTAGGTCTCAAAGAAACCCATGCTGTGTATATCAACACAGATCAACGCTGGTTGTAACTTTTTATAAGAAACAGAAACAAAAATATTATATCCATGCCTTACAATTGGGTAGTAGTGATTTAAAAAAAAATATAGTAACATGTGTTTTTGGTGTTTTTACATGCCTTACAACAATTGGGTAGTAGTGATAAAAATATATATATAGTAACATGTGTTTTTGATGTTTTTACAGGAGCCCACACCTTGGGATTTTCTCACTGCAACCAATTTGCAAACAGAATCTATAATTTCAGTCCTCGTATAGCCGTGGACCCTAGTCTGAATCCTTCCTATGCCACCCAACTCCAACAGATGTGCCCGAGGAACGTGGATCTGACCATTGCCATCAACATGGATCCCACAACTCCTCGTCAATTCGATAACGCCTATTACAAGAATTTGCAGTCAGGCAAAGGACTGTTCTCATCTGATCAGTTTCTATTCACAGACCTACGCTCACAGAGCACAGTGAACACATTCGCACAGAGTCCAGCTTCGTTTAATACGGCCTTTGTGAACGCCATGATTAAGTTGGGTCGTGTGGGTGTTAAGACGGGAACACAGGGCGAGATTAGACGAGATTGCAGCCGCTTTAATTGATCCTAAAGATCTGCATTGCAATTAATTCTTCATCATCTGCTTCTTTCATTGACTTCCATTTTCAATAAGCGCAATAAGCACTGTCTACCGGATTGGATTATCTCCTTGGAGCATTCATTCAGTTGCATGTCTGCAACACACCAGGGAAATTTGACTATCAATTGGAATTTGGGGCGGAATTGAATAATGAGCTTATCTAATAAAAGAATTTGAGTATATTTCAAATTGATTGTTTCATACATACGCAGTTTTTTTTGGTCTTTTAATCTTAAATTTTGCATATAAATGAGCGATCATTTTTTAAACGTGCATATAAAACATGTTAAATGGCGTAATAATTTGAAAGTTCCACATCCATATGGAGAAGATGACAAATTTATTAAAAAAATTATGAGATTGGCAAAATTAATTATAGTGTCTATATTGGCCAAAACAGTGGCAGATTAGTTGAGATGTATGTGCATATCAGATTTGAAGTTGATATTAATTTTTTTATCATTTAATAATTACATTTATGGTTTATGAGGGTGTATGGTCTCTGTTTTTGTTTTTTTATAGTAGAATAATGGAATTTGCATAAAGAAAGTTTTTATTGGTGAAATTGATGGAGTTTTAATGTTGTTTGAGTTTTATGGAAATAAATTTTGTGTAAAATTTTGAAACATTTGATATGTATACAGAGATGTGAATCATTTCTGTGTTGGAATCTTCCATTGAGTAAGAACTCCTTACTTTTTCTTGAATGGTTCTCATAATTAAAACAAGATTTCAACAAAACCAAAACCCAAACCAAATTCTTAACAAAGGGAAAATAACTCTAACAAACCAAAAACGAGCAAAACTGAAAGATTCAACTCTATCTAAAGCAAAATAACAAAAGGCAAAACTAAAACAAGAAAACTATGATAATAAAAAAACCCTTTGGTGGTTAAGAGAAGAATCGTTTTAGGGCCTGGCCATTAGTAGGGAGGGCCTCAAGCTCACCCTTAAGGTTCTGCAATCGGTATGTGCCCGCACCATTTTTTTCAGCCACTTGGAAAGGACCAAGCCATAGATTTTGGAATTTAGAGTGTTTTCCCTTCGACTTGTAGATTTTGTTCCATTTCAGAACTAGGTCTTCTACCTCAAAGTTTTTTGTTTCCAGCTTTATACTTTTGTTTCCAGTTTTTTTGTTGGTGAGATGCAAACTTTTTCCTAGCCCTTTTCCTTTCTTCTTCAACCAACAAAAGTGTGTCTATTCTTTGTTACATGCTTTATAGTGGTTGGCCCCTCGAGGCCTGAGAAAGTTGTAGAGATGGAAGGTATAAATGAGTTGGAATGGAATAACAACTTCTTGTTCGTAGACTAGGAAATAAGGAGAATTCCTTAAGGTTTCTTTAGGAGATACCCTATCAGCCCACAGAGCATTGTGAAGTGCGTTATGCCAATTCCTATGATTTTACAGTACCATCTTTTTGAGAATTCTTACCAGGTTTTTATTGGTTGATTCTGCCACGCCATTTTCTTGTGGGTAATAGTAAGCGGAATATCTCAATATAATTCCCTTTTCCAGAGAAAATTCAGTCAAAAGAGTAGAGGGAAAATAGGTGGCGTTATAAAAAAACAAAACAGAAGGTACCACGAACCTTGTTATCATGTGTTTCTCCAGGAATTGGATCACCACTTTCTTGCTAATATGGGTAAGGGGAATGGCTTCCAACCATCTCGTGAAATAATCAATTGCAGTCAATATGTATTTGTGTTGTTTGGACGAGTTTGGGTTTATCTCCCCTATGACATCTATTTCCCATTGCTCAAAAGTTCTAGATATGGTTACCAACTACAATGGGATGGATGTTTTCCAATCTTTCCCAACACTTAAGTTGACAAAAATTTCATTTTCTTAAATGTGCATGTGTGTCTTTGGTTGACCAATAGTATCATGCCCTCAATATTTTATGGGAAGTATTCGCTCATACAAAGTGTCCACTTGTAGGACCATCGTGAAGTTCTCTCAATACCTTTTCAACATCTTCCTTTTCCAGACATCTAAGTAACATGCCATCATAATTCATGTGGAACAACACAAAATTTATGAGACGATACTAGGAAGATTTTAACCTAAGAGCTCTCCTTTCCCTAGGCTTTTGATGTTCAAGACAAGTACCATGATGGAGGAGGTAAAATATATCTACATACCCTGAGTCTTGACCTAGTGGGATGTACAGTGCCTCACTACACCACAACAAGAGTTCATTTTCCTAGCCTAAATTATATGATTCTACTAGGTCTTGGGATTATGCTACCAACTTAAACAAACCTTGCCCCCTAAATATATTTGTTGGCTTGATGTCCAGATCAAATTCTTGGATAACATCCATCCAATTCCCTCTTCTTTCTCCCATTTCATGTTTTGTAAGTAGTGACCTTACTGCAAGGTGAGGTACTATGAATTTCATGTGATTCTCAAGATATAGGGTCTAAAATGTTTTACTAACTTGTAGACAACATATGTTTATTTATCAATAGTTGGATACTTAATCTCATGCCACTGCAATTTGGTACTCATTAATGAGATAGGGAATTCCTTGTTTTCATTTTCCTTTTGAGTCAGAACTGCAACTAAAGATTGGTCAGAAGCAAAGGTATAGAGAAATAAATCTCTACTGAAATCAAGGATACATAATACATGAGCTTGGGAGATATCGGCCTTGATATTTTCAAAGGCTTCCTTTTCTTCTTTGTTCCATTTAAACTCTGCATCCTTACAGGTCATTTTTTGCAATGGATTAATTGTTCCTACAAAGTTGGGGGTAAATTTCCTCACGAAGTTAATCTTCCCGAAGAAAGATTGCATAGCCTTTTTGTTTGAGGGGGAAGGAGTTGAGAAATTGACTTGAATCACTCGAGGTTAATATTGATTCCATCTTTATAAATAATGCGACCCAAGGTTTTTCCCTTATCTACACCAAAGATGATCTTCTTTGGGCTCAAAGATATTCCATACTTCCTGCATCTTTCAAAAATATGAGTTAGATGGGCAATGTGGTCTGACCTATTCTTGGAATAGACTGTGACATTGTCTAGGTATACCACTACACATTTGTTTATCAATCCTATGAATTCTACATCCATGTCCCTTTGAAAAGTGGCTCCTGCATTTATCAACCCGAATGGCATGGGTTCCCCATTTAGTTCGGAAAGTTGTCTTCAATTTGTCTTCTTCTAAAACTGAAAGTTGGTTATATCCTCAGAACCCATACAGAAGTGAGAACATCTCATATTCAAAAATAGTTCAAGTAGAAGTTGTTCCATGGGGGGAACGGGGTAATTTTATTTTTTTGAGGCCCTATTCAAATTTATGAAGTCAACACATAAACAAATCTCTCATGAATTATTTTTTACGGGCACTAAATTAGCTACCCATGAAGAGTGTCTCACTTGAAACATAATTTTTGCATCCAGTAGATTTTTAAGCTCCTTGTGCATCAAAGGCTGAAGAGATGGATGAAACTTCCTTAGCTTTGGATGAAATGGCTTAACCTCTGGTCTGAGAGGAATGGTGTGTTGGATAATCATAGTGTCGTATGTTTTCAAGTCTTGGTAGGACCATGCAAAAACATCTTGATATTCCTTAAATAACTTTAGGTAATATTTCTTCTCATCAGGAGATAATGACTTTCTGAGGTTGATATTCTTAGGATTATTAGCAGTTCCTAAATTTATAACTTCGTAGGCGAGACAGGATCTGCTAGTTTTGACATTTTCTAGGTTCTTAAACCTTTCTCATAGATCAAAGAGGTTTTCAAGATTGACTACTCCACTGGACATTTTATGGAGCTTAGGTTGGGTGGTACTATTGTCTTTACCTGTATTATGCTCCTCGTCTTCTTGTTCAACCAACATTTCCTTAAATACTTCATCATCAATAGCTAAGTCTTTGAAATTTTCTTCATTAGTTAGGAAGGATATAATCTGCTCATCTCCCTCAAATACCCTCCAATTGGTAATGTTATTGGGGATATATGTATTGTATAATAACTCGATAGCAAACATATAGGAATTATAGTATTCAAGGGGAACTATCCTCAAGGCTGCTATAGCCAGAGAATCAACAAGTACATTCTTAGATTGAGGGATAGTAGTGATGTTGAATGCTTGATATTTTTCTATCAATTTGTGTACTTCCTGTTGGTAGTTTCTTAGGTGAGATGAATTGTAATGTATGGTATTATTTACCTATCTCACAATGATTTCAGAATCTCCAAAGAAACAAATCCCTTAATTTTTAGGTTAATGGTCTTCTTGAGTCCTTTGACCAAGGCCTTGTATTCAACAATGTTATTTTTACATTCAAACTCCAGACTACATGATAAGAAATTGTGTTTACCTACTGGATCAATGAAGATGCATCATGCACCAACTCCTTCCTGGGATTTGGATCCGTCAAAGAACAAAGTCCCAATTTTAGAGATGAAGTTAGGAACTTTCTTGTTAGGGTCTATTCTTGGGGCTTCAATTTTGTTTTCTAAGATATGAACTTGGAATCCCTGGTCAGACTTGTTACATTCTTCAATTATTTTTTATTTTTCTTGCAGCAGTAACTTTCATTTATGTGGGAACAACGCTTCATATATGCAAGGCGAGAAGTTCCTGAAATCTGAGTCACGAGAATAATTTCCTAATACAAGAAATTATGTTGAAGAGGGTTCATTTGGGGATTATCTATCAGTGACAAAATGTTTTATATACTTTTCCCTATCAATCTTGATCATGTTGGAATGCTCTTTCAATGCTAGCCATAAGTGGGACCATTCGGTGTTGAAGTAACCATGTAATTTTTTCAACCAGTCTCCATTTAACAACATTCCATAAGCTTCTGGAATATCTACGACAATCATGTCAATGACTTGGTGAAACTTTGGATTCGAGACAATATGGATCATAACATCCTTTAGTTCATTGATTACTTTGAATTAAGTTCTGTCTAAGTATAATGTGTGTATCACATTTGGTAGGGGTTGCATTCAGTTTTTTATACATAGAATAGGGCATGACATTTTATCTTCTTCTTTTAAGTCTTGCAAAAAAAGGTCCTTTTGTTGGGGAATGTTGGCACAGGGGTAGACCCAGGGTTCAACACTTCAACAACGCACCAACAAAACCCTAACTACAGTCCCTTTCGGTAACACCTGCGAAGAAGATGAAGTTTCACCCGAGGTAGAGGCAGGGAGGTTGCATGACTCAAGTGTCTACAACCTAGCTGGGACATAGATATTTGATCACAATACTTAACAGAACACTTAGCCAATAACATTCATTAGTCTTTAACCCTTATTCACATCGCGGGTTAAAACCCTAATTACAAAACAATGCAGTATCAATCAAGATCTAAGCACGTCTGACTAGTTAGCACATAGCATCAGAGCAGATCTAGCATTCATTCATATATAAGAACTAAGCATAAATGGATCTTATCTACGATACATCAAGAACACAGTTAATTACACTAAGAAAATAAATATATAAACAACATGATCAACATAGCACAAATCACAATAACACAGGATATATGTGGTTCACCCCAGTGTGGGGCTACGTCCACCAACTCTTCTTCTCTTCTTTATTAGTCTCCTTCAATCTTCTTACATGCACAGAGCCACAAAGCCAACTCTGCATAGGACAGGAGATTTGTATGCACCTTGCCAGGTCCTCCTTCCCTGAGTTAGGTCAAAGGACAGAGCCTTTACATAGTCTATCTGCACCAAGCACTTACAAAACACTTGCACTTAGCTTTGCAAGCCTTACCACATTCGTGCACAAAGCCAACTATTCATGCACTAAGCCAAATACCACTCTAGCACTTAGCCATCAACCTCTCCTTACATCACCTAGCTACTTATTTATACATTACAAAAAGGGCCTAAACATGGGTAAGACCCATGGGCCGACATCCCATACTCATTACATAAACCCTAAAACCCAAAAAGCCGGCAAAAAGGGTGAGATCCCACAATCTTCGCTTTGCCTGGGCACTCCATCTTCGACCAGCTTGTCGAAGTCCCAAAAGTGGTCAAGCATGACCAGTGTTTCCTCAAAACCTGGTCAAGGGCCAACAGGCCCCCAACACTCACTTGTGACTTGTCCCGAGTCACCTTGATATGGGCAACTCTGCTTCGAAGGCCTCAAGCTTCCTCGACTTGTTGCTTTTCTAGAGCCTCCTACTCAGTGAACTCTTGAATGACTTGCTCGGTGACAGGCCCTTCCAGGCACTGTTCCACTATGGAGACCACCTGTTCCAATTGTGATCCTTGTCCCTCGATCTCTTCAAAGAGGGTGCAGGCTTCGTCCTACACCAAATAGAGTCACTTTGTCACCTCCATAACTCAACTTTGGATGGTAGTGACCTGCTGCTGAATTGCGCGCAGCTCCTGCGACCTTTTCATCTTCTCTACCATTGAAAGCATCTTCAATTGCGCTTGCATTGTCGATGCCTGTTGTTTTGCCTCCTGGAGCTGTGCCTCCAATCTGCTTAGCTTCGTCTCATCTGCAAGGCACTCATAGGTCGGTGCACTTTGGTTACTTAGTTTCTTGCATTATAAAGCCAATGCATTGATTCGTTTGACTGCGCTCCTAGCAGTTTCTCCCCTCTGGTCTCACACTTCCTGCGGAGTGCTCGGCACTGCTTGCAGTTCTAACTCTACTACTCTTGCTTGAAGTTGTTGAATGGCCTCAGTGAGCTTCCCCACTTGGCTCTCAGTTGTCTCTTCTTCTATCCGAGCCAAGCCCAACACAGAGCGAAGTGATCTAGTTATTACTTATCTAACCCCCATCTTCTCTGCAAGTAGCTGGTCTTTTTCTCTGTGGATCTGCTCTCTGTCTTCTTCAAACTTCGCCCGGAGGTCATATTTCTCTTGTTGCGCAACACGAAGTTTCCCTAGGGCTTCCTCCTGTGTTTGATTCAAGGCCTTTGTGGCCTGCTATTTTTCTTCATGTACTTGTCAAAGGTTAGCCTCTGTCGCATCTGCTAATCTGTGTAATTGAGTGGGCTCATCCCCCAATTCTATACCTTTTGATGACGATAGCACAATAGAAACTATGTGGCTCGAATAGAGAGCTTGTTGTACCCCTTTCAACTCCACCTCGATTATGTCATACATCGTTTCCCGCTTCACTTCATTTTGTTGCAAGATATCCTCTGAGGCATCTTCGATAACGATGATGATGAGTTGGATATCATCCACCGTGAGTACATTCTACGACTGAGGCTTATTGGCTTGGGATTTCTTTCGCACTAAGGGTTTATTTGGATAAACCTTCCTTTTCTTCAACGTCTCGGCCTCTATAAGGGGATCCTTTGGTGGTGTTACTTCGCCCTTTTCCTGCTTGTCTTCTTCCCCTTCCTCCTCTTGGTTTACTTCGTCACCTTCTCCTCTTCTAGGTGAATCAGACGCAATTTCCTCCGATGTATTGTTTATCTCTTACACTTCTTCCTTCTTCTTCTTCTTGGTACTGCTCATTCCATCATACTCTTCTCAGGTGACCAAAGGACTTCCGATGATGTCGACGTCGAAGAGTTCTTCATCTCCAACCCATACAAGGAATTTGGCCGACCATTTCTTGGTTATCTCCTCCATATATTCCTCAGTCAATTTGTAGTAAGACTATAGCTCCTCCTTGTTTTCCTCCCCGCGTGCGGTGATATATATGAAGTATCGATCTACACAGAACTTCGCAAGTGGCCTAAATTGATGGAGTGTATTTGGTGTCATTCGGGGGAAAGATTCAATGGACCATGTGAGTTGTAGGTAGTAAGTGTGGAAGATAGCGTTTGACTGCCACTGCTTCGCCATATCTCTTGAATACCACAAGGTGGTGAACCTCGCGGCCAATGGTTCAGATGGCTTGACTTCAAGGAATGTCGCTCCCTCTGGCATCTCCCAAGCAACAAATGCAATAAGAATCAACAACCAAATGAAGTGGAATTCATAACCTTGGTCCTACACTTCATGAAAGTGCTTCTCCAAATCATTGACAAGGTAGCTCGCCCAGTTCATCTACATGCTTTCGACGCACTTTCCTGTGAGGTCGATGAAGAACCCCGTGACTTGCGTCGGTTTGTTCTTCCTGACGATCTTGCCCGCTATCAACTGACAATATAAGCACATTGCACCATCCTAGATGGAGGCTACCTTGTAGCCTCACTTCCCTTTCTCCACATCACCATACGCCTCCTTTATTCGTTGCGTCAGGGAGCGATCTATAGCCTTCCCTGGGTAGAATTTATGAGGGTTTGGTCCCTGCATGCTTAGTCTAGTAATGAGGTGGATCCGTGTCGGATCCATAGTGATGCGCCTATCCAACCTCAGGTACCTGCCATGGAATCACGACAGGAGGATTTTAACGCATGCGTTAACCTCCTGATGTCTACCGAGGTGTGGGATCTTCATCACATTTAATATAGTTGACCTCGCAATATCCTTGATCCACGACTGGGGAACTATCTTAGGCTTCTTCCTAGTCGTCTTTGTCAGGTATCTATGTGGCACGATCATTCAATAATTCTTCCTATCGCCGAGGTTAAAATCACTTATCTTGAGAGTTGGGATCAGTCCCAACTGCGATCCTACTGCTCGTATCCCTTTAGAGAGGTATGAAGTGATGAGTGTGTACTCAAAATATCTTGGGACACTGTCACGGCTAACTGCACCAGCCAGAGGCAAGATGTAGTCAGGAAAGACTGACGGGATCTACTTTGCATTTGCTAGGTCATCGCGGTGCTTGCTTCTTTTCTCGGTCGTTGTTCGAGATGGCCCAGACTGACGTCCAGTTGAGGGGGATGCTTGCAATCCTCTCATCAATGAGGCTCGTACTCCTGTAGACATGAATTTCTCATCCATAAGGTCTATTAAAATCTCCTCCACAAACTTCTATATTGGGTTGTGTTCGCCTGACATACACGCTTGTGGTCAAATATCTAGGGTACGTGAACAGATACTCAAGGTAAGAAAAATGGGTGGCGAGGTCTCTAAAGAACAACGCGATAGCAATTAGTTCTCTATTATCTCGGATAATCACAATTTTCAAAAGTGTCCCCGGTGAGGCATTTGACGGATTAAGTAAGCAACGTCGTAATGGATTCCTTCAATGGGTCGAAATGCCTTAATCAATATGAATCCATCCATTATGGTGCGGTCTCAATGGTCCAATGGAGAAATTTCCAGCAATAACTGTGTTTCCAACCATTCTGGAGTGTCATATAGCTTCGCCATGGAGAAGTTCCATTCTGCGTTGTTCTACTATTCTGGCGAGGTTCAAGTTCTGCAAGCCTTCTTCCTGCGAAGTCTTTTATGGAACCTCTTGCAATTTTTCTAAATTTTATTTCTTCTTACTGAGCTTTCTGGCCTTCTTTCCTATGATCCGAGTCTTTGGATTCCTCTTTCTAATTTTATTCGTATCAACTCTTAGCATAGTAACTTTGCACTGTTGAGGGTCTTTCAAAGGGTTCGAGTGGAATACCTCTTCTATTATTACTTCTAGGGTAGGTTCTCCTCTCCCGCATGGATAGGTTTTTTAAGCCTTCTTGTGTTCTTTTAACTCCAATAGCTAGGTCCCTGGCCCTCAGTTTCTTTGACTTGTCCTCTTCTTCTTCTATTAGTCGCTCTATTTTCTTGGCTATGAAGTCCCTTAATTATTTATTTTTTTGTTCTGTGGCTACCTCTTTTTTTTTTTTTTGGATCTGATCTTACTCAATCCAGGTCTTTCCTAACAAAAGTGCAAAATGAGTGATATTTTCAACAAACTTAATGACCTCAAATTCTTCTTTTGTCGATGTTCCATGGGCAATCATAGGTACATGAGTAAGTCTTCCACATAGGGTTATCATGTTTCCTTTAAACAAGCCTATCCCTCCCAATGAAGGAACCATATCAGACCTTCCCAAAATTTCCCAAGTGCTTTCTAGCATGATATTCACCTGTGTTTCCTCATCCAGAACACAGTTTATGTCGAAGTCTCCTATTCTTGTTTCTATGAAATCCTTCTCTTTTAAGATCTCTGGTAACTGATGTCTCTGTGATCATTCAATGTTTCTTTCATCTACAATAATATAGTCTCTAATTCTTTCTGGTGCTCTACCGTATTATTAGTCTCTTGACCTTCTTCATGGTTTTCTTGTCTCAGGTTCATCTTTTCAACTTTAGCAATCATTCTAGGGAAATCCAAAACCTCATGATCAACAAATTTACAAAAAATACAAATAGGACCTATACCAGGGCATTCCTTAGCAATATGTCTCGGTCTTCTACAGCTATAACATACCGTCAATCCTCTCTTTCTCTTGAACAATCCCCAACCTTTTTTGTATTGCGCACTGGGATCATAGTGTTGGACCTGCAAAAATTTCTTTCTAGGATCCGGCATCCACTTATTAGTTAAAAAAATATTTCTATGCATAGGAATAACATATCTTTAAATATCGTCCCTGAGGTGTAGGATAGTCGGTGAAGGAGTGTGTTGTTAAGCCACTCCGTGATGTTAAAGTCACCGGTTCGAAACCTGCGGGGACAAAAAATCCAACCATGTTAAGGGTTGGTGTGGCTCAGGCCGGGTGTGATCCCCAGGTGATTTTGACGGCCTAGATGCCCCTGAGTTGTGGTTTCTCAAGCCACAGGTTAATCGTGTAGACAACAGGTCCCGCACAAATTAACAAACAAAAAAAAAACATATCTTTCACTATCTTTATCAAATCTATTCATATCAAATCTTCTTTCTTCTAGTTCTGCCCTAGTTTTCAGACTAGGAAAAAATCTATCAAACATACCGAAATCCATACTTTTGAAACAAAAATTTTCACTTATCTTACCTTTACCAGAGCACAAAGCTTTAAGATCTTACCTCTTTTCTTCATATTTGGTTCCCTTCTTAGCACAGACCTTCACAATTCAAGTAGAATACTGCGCACTACAACAATAGATCTATGCGCAGAGCTTTCTCTTTTCTTCATTTCCCAGCAATCATAGTTTCAAATACTGGCAACAGAACCATTTGTTGGCACAGGGGCAGACCCAGGGTTCTGTTGGATTACTGAGAGGGGGTGTGAATCAGTAATAACGTAATTATAATCCTTTTTCTTCAAATGTTATATCAATGTAGAATTATTATCCAAAAATGAGCAGTAATAAATAAACAATCACACACATAAATAGTACACCAGTGTTTTACGTGGAAACCCAAATCGGGAGAAAACCACGGAATTTTTTTTCTTATATGTCTTGAAGAATTACATTCATTGGAAGCACCAACTTCCTTTGTTTTCCAGATGCAACTGGAAGGAGGCTCCAACCCCCTAGTTTCTCAGGCTACAACCTGAGGGAAGCTCCAAATCCCCAATTCTCTGGCTACAACCAGAAGGAGGCTACATGTTAAGTACCAATACCAAATCTGAAAATAGAATCACCACAAATATTGAATACACAATAGATCCAAAAAGCAAGATAGAAGAAACCACACTTTATTATTACCAAACCCTTGAGGTAGGGCAACACTGTACAATGGATCCTATTATGGAAGGAATCCTCTCATGTTCACTTGCCTCTTCGAGGTGCATCCTCCTATTGAGCTACCGCTCCAAATATCATATTTCTCTTTATGTCTCATTACATTGCTTAAACCCCTTTATATAGTGCTACCATCACCTAAGAATATTCTAGAGGAGGAATCTTCTAGAAGTAGAACCTTCTAAGAAGTCCTCTTACATTTATTATATCTAACT
>ML781516.1:395278-407798 GCA_009831015.1 Picea engelmannii
TCCATATTTACTTCTTATCAACCATGAAAAAACAATAATGAGTCATATTTACATCAAACACTATTGGGTCCATTACCCAAAACTTTGTGCTACGGTTCTTTCTTCAAGGGTTGACATCAATGACAACCAACCTTAATCAACAGGTTCAACTCTTTAACAATGCACCAAAAAAACCCTAACTACCGACCCTTTTGGCAACACCTGCGAAGCAAATGAAGTCTCACCTGAGGTAGAGGCAGGAGGGGTTGTAGGACTCAAGTGTCTACAACCTAGCTGGGACATAGATCTGTGATCACAATACTTAACAGAGCACTTATCCAATAACATTCATTAGTCTTTAACCCTTATTCACATCGTAGGTTAAAACCCTAATTACAGAACAACGCAGTACTAATCAAGATATAAGAATGTCTGACCAGTTAGCACATAGCATTAGAGAAGATCTAGCACTCATTCATATATAAGCACTAAGCATCAATGGATATTATCTTTCATGCATCAAGAACACAATTAATTACACTAAGAAAATAAATACATAAACAACATGATCAACATAGCACAATAACACATGATATATGTGGTTCACCCTAGTGTGGGGCTACGTCCACTAACTCTTCTTCTCTTCTTTATTAGTCTCCTTCAATCTTCTTACATGCACAGATCCACAAAGCCAACTCCGCATAGGATAGGAGATCTGTGCGCACCTCGCCAGATATTCCTTCCCCGAGTTAGGTCAAAGAACAAAGCCTTTACACAGTCTGTCTGCACCAAGCACTTACAAAACACTTGCACTTAGTTCTGCAATCCTTAACACATTCGTGCACAAAGCCAACTATTCATGCACTAAGCCAAATACCACTCTAGCACTTAGACATCGACCTCTCCTTACATCACCTAGTTACTTATTTATACATTACAAAAAGGGCCTAAACATGGGTAAGACCCATGGGCTGACATCCCATACCCATTACATAAACCCTAAAACCCAAAAATCCTGCAAAAACGGCGAGATCCCGCAATCTTCGCTTCACCTGGGAGCTCCATCTTCGACCAACCTGTCGAATTCCCAAAAGTGGTCAAGCATGACCAGCGTTTCCTCAAAACTTGGTAAAGGTCCAACAATGGAATTATGCACAAATCTATAATAGAAATATTTGACTTCACCTTTTTCAAATCCTCTACCACATTATATTCTAGCTTTGGTACTTCCTGGGTTGGAAATTTAGGGGAAAAACTAAGTAAAGGAGTTGACTTGGTCGAGGAGATGGTGTTCTCAGTTTTCTTTGGATCCTAGGATATAATAGGTTGATTTTGTGTGACAAGACCATTACTCCTTGTTTGGACTACCAATATCTCATTAAGCAGTTCTTCCTCTTCAATGGGATCATCAGAAGGTGACATGTGATTGATATCCCACAAAACCATAGTTGTTTGTTCAGGTGGCTCACTAACCTCATTTTCTATAGTGTTTGATGCTTGGTCACCAGGTTGCTCGGTCAGGGCACACCCATACAAGAAGTGATTGGCCATTAAATTCATGGAATTCACCCATTGGGGGAAATCCTTTTTCAAATGGTGTTCTTGGTGATAATTGAAAAAGAAATTAGAGGCCACTTCTCCTAAGTCAATATTTGGACAGGAAATGTTATATGGCCTTGTAAGTGACGACTTCTTGAAAAATGGCATGTAAGGCCTTTGGTTAGAAGTTCCTTCACCTACATTACTTTACATGTCTATAATTTTGATAGATAATTTATTTACCATCCTTTGTAGACTTTCCATATGAACATTATATTTTCCGTCATTTTGTTCAGGTTGTTTACCTGTTAGTCTAGTTAATAAGAGTCATCTTCTAGGTTTTTGTTGAGTTTCTTTATTTGCTAGAGATAACTGACTCTCTTTGAATCCTTTCATTTGGAACTCAATGTTTTTTTCCTCTTCAAAATTCTTACCTAAGGTAGGTTTAGCATCTCTTTTCATGAACATACAGATGAAGGTTGGAAATGTGTTTGCATATACCTCAATCTATAGTTCTTGAGTAGGTATGTCTTCTGATTAAAATTTATTAAGGACTTTTGTAAACCTATAATTAAAAACTTTCAGTTTTTCCTTAGGGCCCATGGTGGAAGCAAAGAGTTATGCCATCAAGGCTTTTGTGTTTGTTTCTTCAACAATTTTTTCTAGGAAATCCTTCTGAACTTTTGTCCAACTGGTTATGGAACCAACTGGTAGATTAAAATACCAAGTTGAGGATGATTTGTCAAAAGTGTATGGGAAAATTATACATACAAAATATTTGTGTTGTGCATTCATCAAGCTTATTGCTAGTATGAATTTCTTGATGTGGTATTTAGGAAATCCAGATGTTTCAGGGTCAAACTTGGGAAGAAGCTTCTCTGGATTCCTAGGCAATCTATGCAACTATCTTATTATAGACAAGCCACCCCTGTCCAACCAAGTTTGGTTATTTATAGGTTGGTTGTTACCCTATAGGATGTTTTCATTGTTATCCCGCATGTCGTCTACTTCGTCGTCTGAGCCCTTTGAATTGGATCCCTCTACTTTGGACTTAGAATTTTCTAGTTCAAAAAGGGTACTTACTAGTGGAGTGACAATTGACATTTCAAGAATTAGACTAAGAAGTTGTTCGATTTATGTCAACAGAAATCAACTAGATGCTCAACTGTGTGAACAAAAGTGTGGCATGAGGTATCTACAACTGGTCTCATAGTTCTCTTTCTACGAGGGAGGAATGGAGCTAATGGTAGTGCCCCAATATGTCAAGCATAAGCCATGGTAATTCTTTGAATGCGTCAATATCTTCGTGTGGGATAAAATAGGGTATATTTGGATGAATGTTTGTGTCTTTCTCAATGTGAGGCAAGTTACTAAGATTGGGAGTACCTTATTTGTGAGTTTTTCCTTGAAAAAAATAGCCATGCATATGGGTTGTTACGAATCTATAGGTTGTTTGGAATATATCTCTATTGGTAGTAGAAATATGACTAGACATGCATTCATCGGGACCTCCTGCTTGCATTTTAGGGGTAGGATTCCATTTTACTTAATAGAAGGAATCACACACGAACACAAGACCCAATTAGACTCCTCTCTATTTGGGGTAGCATGATTCTCTGGATTTGTGGTTTGGTGAGTTTTTCGATGGGCTTTAACTTGTTTTTGAAAGTTTTTTTTCCAACTGTAAATATTTTTTTACAATTTAATTCTTTATTGTTTAGACATGCAAAAATTGAAACTAACTTAAAAGACTGATTTATTTTGGAGAAATTTGGGCCTAGGATAACCTTTAGCCAACGATATGTAAAAAACACTTGAGCATAAGTAATATTAGAAATAATACCACCATTAATCAAGTATCATATATTCTTTAAGAAATGAAAGAAATAACATGCATGAAACCACACATAAGAACATATTAGCCAGAAATAATTATGCACATCACTTATATTTAATAAACTAAAGCATCACCGATTTTTTACCAACATTAATTCATCATCTACAAATTATTCAATATAACTCAAAATAATAAGGATCTTACTAAAAAGGCTTGTAGTTGACCACGAGACACAGAACAATACACAAATTGAGTCACATCCAAAAACTTGGGAAAAATTTGTCTTTAGATCAGTCTGATCTTCTCAATTAATTCTATCTTCAAAATAGTTCTCAGCATTGACTATCAGGTTCATACAAAAACAATCGACCCTTGTTACATGGTCAATTTTTTTATTTATAAAAAGAGATTGTCTAAAAATTGTTCCTAGTCTAGACCTGGTAAAGAAAACAAAAGTAACGTGGACTAATCCACGTGTATTCTTCCAGTTATCATTTAGTCACTGGAAAAGGTTTTCCTCATCATATTCATACCATTAGATGAATATATCATCACAAGTGTGGATGTAGGGGAATCAATGTTGCTCCATAGGTGAGTTGAGCACATCCTTCTTCTCCATTGCCCGATGCTTGAATTTGTCCATCATAGTTCCCAAGTATTGTAAGACCACTGAAGCTCTCATCGTTCCTTCCACAAAATTCCTTGCCATACCTCTTGTCAAGGTCATTATTTGTAGAATGTATCCCTCAAACTTTCGGTCCAGCTCAGTGTGCTACTTTATTACATCATTGAGATATATGAAGTTTTCAAGTACACCAAACTTAGGGAGATGAATGTCTCTCATCCTCTCATTTATCTTTCCCTAATTTATGAGACACTCCTCCCACCTTTCTTGCATCTTTTGTTGTGATTCCATTACTTCCTAAGCCCAATACTTAGTTTCTCTATGTATTATGGCTAATTTTTCCTCTGTGAGTACTCTAATGTCGTGCTCTTCTTCACCTCACCCCTTTTGGATTTATATGATGTACTCGATTTGATTCAAACACTTGTGTGCCTTTTCATACCATTTCAACATGTCTTTGTGTGCTATCATCCCTAGTAGAGTCTCCTCTTGGTAACCCATGACCTGGGCCATAAATATACATCTTTCTACCTTGAAACGATGGTATCCTTTCAGGAATTCATCCCTTAGAATGATGATTGTCTGTGTGGTGTTTTGATAGTACTCGGAATGGTGTCTAATATGTTCAAGTTCTGTGCTCATATCTTATGTGTCCCTTTTATTCCTTTTTTCTCTATATATGGTGGTATCTGATATGGCCATCCCTACTTCAAGCAATTCACTTACTTCCTATAACAATCCCCCTCAAATTTGACAAATGCCTGTAGTGTAGGTGTCCAAACCTCCTGTTCCACAACTCACATAGGTTGTCATTGTTGTGTACCAAATCCTGAACAGGCCTTCCCTCTAACATGTATAAGTTTCCTTCTCTAACCCCAACGACCACTTTGTTGTATGGGATAGATTTCTCTGGGAGGATGAGTACATGCCCTCTCTAAAAAGTAACGGTAAAACTCTTGTCCTCCATAGCTAAGATTGAAAGAAAACTCTTCTTCAAATATGGCATGCAAATCACATCATGGGCATCCAAAAAACCCCTTGACTCGAAATGGAATGTAATTGTTCCCTCTCCCTTCACTACATACCTGGCATCATCACTAAGCTCCACATGAAAATATAAGTCACTCTCGGTCAGACTACTAAATAGCTCTTGTGCCTCTGTTATACAGTCAAATACTAGAGTCTTGGTGTAAATAGGATAGAAAGTTTATAAACAAGGTTGTTGTGTGGCATAGGATTGTGAATATAAGAGAGCCCTACATGTATATGATGGCATTGATCTGTCGGTTACATGGGGAGAAAGACTACTTGAAGTTATCTGAAGCATGGATTCCCCTAGCCTACATTGTGGTGATATCAGAGAGTATTTTTAATTGGGAATCCATCACTTCCAAACAACTGAGTATCATAATAGAGAAAGCTCAAAAGCCAAAGCTAGGTGAGGCACCATCCTTTTTCATGGCATCTTACTTATTGGATGTGATGTGTTTCAGGAACATATTCCCAAGGATGGGTCTGAGCTGACATGTTTCAGAGTTGTTGATGCTAGTGGTAGCATCAAACATATATTTCTGCATAGGTCTATGTGTCTAGACATGTGGAAATCGTCCAAAGCCTTCTACTCTTGAATTTACTTTGATTAAAGGAATTATTAAAGTAAATTGATTATATTAATTATGTAATTAGTTAAATGAGTTATTTCAGGAAAGTGATAAAATTAATTAGCATGTTTCTAAATTTTGAGTGATGTGAGAAGTAATCTCAACATGCAATCACTTTGGAGATATAACTCACGATTATAAAAGAAAGGCTAGGGTGAAGGAGGAAGGCACTTGATACTTGAGATTCTTGAGAGTAGATGTTTTACTTTCGAGAGAGTTGGATCATGAAGGACTACAATTAAAGTTCTTGGAAAGGTGGAGAAGGACTTTCATCTAGAGATCAGGTCAAGGAGAAGAGAGAACATAGGCGATGTAGGTGGGTTTAAGTCAGAGGAATTCATAGGAAAGTGTCACATCATACGAAATTTTTCATGCATGTACATGGGGTTCAGTGGATACATCATGTACATATGTGGGTTTGTTGAAGCAAGGTCACATACACCTCAAAAAGCATGCAGTTTTGGGTCGTACAATAGGTCAATCTTTGCTAGGTTTGTTTGCAGTTGTATTTCTCTTAGTGGGCCATTATCCTTGTTATGTGAGCCCTGATTTTAGCATAATAATATCATTCTCAGCACTAGTTTTCCCTTTGGGTTTTTTTCCAGGGGTATCTACCCAAAAATATTGGTGTTCATGTCTGCGTGATTTGGTTTCCTTGTTTATGATTCCAGTACATGTTTAGTTGATTACTTAGCTATGATTTAATTCAATAAGTGATTTATTTGGAATTAACAGCCAGGTGTTGAGTAGGAGAAATTTCAACACAGTATCAGAGTAAGTGCTCTAAGAAGAAACCAAGTACACGATCTCATATCCATAACATATTCATAACCAACAGGTTGAAATCGAAGGATGTATTTCGGGAAAACATAAGTAAAACTTTTTTTTGTAGGTGTAGAGGGGTGTACACGGGTCACATAAAGCACAATCACATACATATGCAGGAGGTTTTGAGAACAATCATGTATATGCGAGTCTCAGTGGATATATTCGCATACATACACGGGTTGCAGTGGTGACATTCGCGTACATACACATGTTACAGTGGTGACAGTCGTGTACAAGTCCATGCAAGTTTGTACATGGGCAATTTTCAGCAGCAAGTTATTTCCATGGAAGTTTATCAGGTTTTAGGGATGGAAACAACACCGCTGAGAGTTGAAGATAGATTGGATGGAGAATCCAACTTCCTATGTTGGAAAGAAAGAGTAACTTTGGCATTGTAGGAGTATGAACTTTGGGAGTTACTGGATAAAGTGATCACTCCACCGACAGATTCATCATCTTTGGAAGATCATAACAAGAAGGAGATCAAAGCAGAGAGGGTCATCCTAGATTCCTTGAAGGATCATCTAATCCCTCACCTAACCTAGAAGAAGACAACCAAATAGATGTTTAATGCTTTGGTAAGTTTAATCCAAAGAAAGAACATGAATAGGAAAATGGTCTTAAGGAATAAACTCATATTAGTGCGGATGTCTAGATCTGATAATGTTACTAGCTATCACATGAGGATCACATAGGTACGTGATCAACTTACAACCATAGGGGAGAAAATGAAGGACACAGAGCTTGTGAATGTGGCATTTAATGGTCTTCCCAATTCATGGGAACCATTTGTTGAGGGAGTTTGTGCTTAGGAAAGTCTCCCATATTAGTAGAGACTTTGTTGGACACACCGATCAAACTGAGAGGGAGGGGGTGAATCAGTGTGTGGCTCTTTTACAATTCTTTCTTCCTTGAATTAGAAACAACTTCAAACATTATTATTCATTAAGTACATTCACTATTAGCTTCTTGCATGTAAACATATATCAACAACATTCATCAATAATAGAGAATTATGAACCATCATCATAATGGACACAATGAACACCATATATATGTGTAAGTTTTTATATTATGTTGTTTCATGAAGACTACAATCTCTAGGGATTTATCAGCACCAAATCTAAGAGAGTACCAACTCTCAAATATAACACCCATCTTGCATATCTCAACACCAACTAAGATGTGAGGATTCCAACCCTCAAGTACCAAACCCAGCTTGATCTGAAATGAACTTTTAAATGACTTGGTTAAGTATTTTGCATGTGTAAATTTACCAGTTGAGACTTAATAAGAAGGATAAGAAGCTCAAGAATAGAATTTGTAGCACATAAAGAAGTAAATTCAACAAACCGTAAGTAGATTTAAGACACCAGAAGTTGATAACGGAGTTCGGCAAATTTGCCTACGTCTCTAGGCCTTTGTCTTTAGTGGGGGAGGCTTCTTTATTAATATTCAATGCTCAAAATGTACATCAAAATTACATCATTTTGGTTTTTGATTGACTCAGTTGTGTTATGCTCTGTCTTAGGAACCTGATCCAACCGACGACACTGAAAAAGGTTGAGCGTAGCTCCCAAAAATGGCCTCCAAAGATTGGCTACTTCATTGGCTTCTCTACGATAAAACCCATTGTTCTGCACTATTTTACATAAATTTGATCTCTGGTGCAGTGGTAATCCTTTTGGTTAAATAAGTGGTGGTCATGGGATCAAATCCCAACAAACCACCTTTTTGGGCATCAAATATGCATCAAATTTGGGTTTAAAATGATATAATAATGATTTTGTGCCATGAGTTATGGAATGGCACGCCTTTTTAAATGGCTTAACAAACCATATAATATGGTTTAACAAACCCACTTTAGAATATGATTCGAATATCTAATTTTTATGGGCTTTGACCCACTTAAATGGCATAAAAGAATACCATATATTATGTTGTGGCTTATCCCTTTGAACATGGAGAAAATATATGGTAAATAAACCATATAATGTATGGTTAAATATGTGGCGCGTTTTATATGGGATTCAGATCTTATAATATATGGAAAAATCTCCACACATCGAATTTATAAATATACATTTCCACATCATATAACAAGGAACATGAATGGTAAGTTGGTTAGAATATATGTTGGAAGTCGTTTTCCCAAGGAGATCCCGAGTTCGATTCACAAGGAGGTATATCTAAACCAATTTTTAAAATCTTCCCCATTGGCCTAAGTAGGGTGCCACGTGGCACCATTGGATTGGGCCACGTGGCAAGCCTCCATTGGCCCGTACTACTGAGTCGCCAACCCACTCACCAACCACATGTCCATCTGCAACTCTGCCACATGTCATTGCTCTATGCTTGCCACATCACCATCTACCACTGCCACATGTCATTCCTTTTCCACTTCCATATGTCACCTTCAAAGGCTATCACGTGTCCTTTGACCATTTTGACTTTTATTTTGTTGTTTATGTAGAAATTCATATTGTGATAACTTTCGCATGTGGATTCCATTTTCGAAACAAATATACCATCGGAATCAATGCGATGAGCTCGTTGCGATGGCATTGATTTCGTCTGAATCCAAGAACTTTGATTTTTTGTCCTTTTCAGATCCATTTTGGATCACACCTCCCGACTGAGACATTTTGTTCCTCCAAAAGGATATTAACCAGATATCAAGTGCGGGATAGGCCTCCCCACTTGTCCTTTGTCTATCAAATCTATCTTGTGCACCTATCACATCATAATCAATTGCAAAACAACTATGATAATTGAACACATATTGTTAGTCATATTCATTCGTTCGCATCCTTCTGAATTCACCATTATCCATGTAGAAAACATTAGCAACGATAACAATATAAGAAACATAACTGAAAATGAACCAACATATATGTTCTTCTTTACAAACTTGCACGACAAAAACTCATCTTGAAGTAAAGTATGGCTAGAGTTACATGCTACGACCATTTTATTGTCTTGCTTAAGATCAACTAGTACAATTATAGGTGTATTGCTTGCATAAGTTGCCTTCCTTAATTGTTCCATTGTAAAAATAGATTGATTCCCTTTGATGTGATGAGCATGCACGACATATTTTGTCCCTTCTTTAGTTAAGTGATATTGATTATGTTCCCTAAAGAAGATTTCTTTGGGATCATATAAATAAGGGCTACCCAAGACCATTCCACATGCTTCTAGCGGAACCACATCACATGTTACCTCATCTATAAACTTAGATGTAATTGCAAAATTTATGATACATTTCTTTGTTATGGGAAATTTGTGATTTTTCTTATCCAATTTAATGAGAAGGGTTTGTGATGTAACTTAGTTTCTAATCCCAATTGCTTAACCACTTCTTCTGAAATTAAATTAGCTTGAGATCCGTTATCTAACAAAGTGTCAATCTTCGTATGTTTCATAATGACCCTTATATGAAACAATTTACTTCTAGAATCATAATCATCACCAATTTTACCTAACAAACCAATTGTTGTGACTTTAGTCTCGTCACCTGAATTTGACCCCAATTCTATTGGCTATATTGTTGTTGCAACTTTTTACCTTACCTTCTTTTCTTTGAACCACCTCGATTTCTTTTCTGGGTGAAATTGCCAACAATGCTCATCATCATGCCCTTCTTTCTTGCAATGTTTGCAAGTGAGATTCTCTTCCTATACTTTGACTGAGTTTACTTTCTTCATCTTCCCTTTTCCTTTTCCTTCTTTCTTTGAAGATGATTCCCCTGATACACCAACTCTAGTTTTTCCTACTTTAATATATGTTGCTTGAACAAAAACCTCATCAAGATTAGTAGGTCCAAACATAAACACAATATTACAAATATGAACAAGAAAACCTCCTATATACTTCATAAGAGTTTCTTGTGTCTGTAATGGAATATTTAACATCAAATCCATCTTACGAAATTCATCTGTGTATTCTTGCACTAATTGTTCTTTTCTTAATTTAAGACTTTTCCATTCAATTACTGATCAGATAGTCCCAAACCCTAGCCAAGAGATATCCAAGCCAATACTGAAAACTTGTTGTTGCTGCAGCTGCACCAACATCTCTCCTCCAAACCTACGCACAAGACTGCAACTACAGTGCACACCAAACTGGGAACTGCAATTCTAAGATGCTACAAATGAGAACTAGAGCCCTGTATTTATAGTAGTCCTGCCAGTTTTGTTGGGGCTGACTTCTTCTTCTGGATATGTGTTTGTTTAGTATATTATTATTATTATTTATGGCCGACTTCTTCTCTTGGAGGCTAATAGCCTAATATAAATTATCTTCTTGAGCCGACAAGGCTTCTAGGGTTATTAGCCAACTCATTAGGGTTTCTCTTGCGTCCCGGAGTCTTCTATTCTCATCAAGTTCACACGTGGAGGTAAATACCTCCCGCAGCTACCATAATATTAACAGTCCCTCCTAGCTAGAGAGGTATTTATAGGTAATGGACTTGAGCACAAAAACATACCATTTACCTGATAGCATCAATATAGTCATCTAGACTATTTCATGACTAGATCATGAGCATCACCCTCACCATCAGCTGCATCAACTCTCGAAACCATACTTCATCTGAGTAATTAGATATGATGCTGGATAAGTCACTCTCACCATAGAGTGATACAAGAGGAGTAAAAGTTCTGAACTGTTTTTCGTCTGGAAAAATCTCTGTTCATCATCCATATGAATGATCATTATCTCTAATAAACTGTTGATAGTCTTCAAGGTAATTAGAACAAGGATAGAGCACAACTATGTCTATTCATAATAGTACATAACTACAATCCAGTGGTTCACTACCACATCAAGTAACACACAAGTACTTGATCAGCAACGTATGATTGCGAATAGTGAAACATATTCACCACAGTAGTCCTCATCTACTGTCATGTAGTCTTCATAACAAACATCTGAGAGCATCCTGCATAGAAACAATTTTATGATATAAACTAATTTGTCTGGGCCAATCTTTCACTCACATCTGTGAGTTCTGAAAGAATATCTGCCTCAAGAACAGTGGAACATATCCACCACAGTAGTATATCTCTACTGTCTGGAGACAGGTAGTCTCCATAACAATCATCTTATGCCATCCTGCATAGAAAAATATTGTTAAAGATAAACACAATCCTCTGGGCCAATCTTTCACTCACGTTTGTGAGATCTGAAAGAATATCTGCCCTCATCAGCGATGGGCTATCTGCCCTATTCTTCACAAACAAGGAAGAAGGATTATTTCTGATTTCTGAGCCTGGACCATTTCTCACCCTGGGCCATTCTTCCTACACTAATTAAAGTGCACCCTGGACAGAATGTATAAACCCTAAGAAATGTTTGGACCATTCCTCACCCTGGGCCATTCCTCCTACACTAATTAAAGTGCACCTTGGAGAGAATGTATAAACCCTAAGGAATGATTGTCCCTGATTGTTGAGCCTGGACTATTCTCCACCCTAGGCCATTCCTCAGACACTAAACAAAGTGTAACCTGGAGAGAATGAGTCTTCCCTAAGGAATAATTGTCCAGACCATTCCCCACCCTGGGTCATTCCTCTGACACTAAACAAAGTGTAACCTGGAGAGAATGAGTCTACCCTAAGGAATGGTTGTCTTGCATAAACCTCCAAAACGGACCATTCTTCGAAACTTCTCACAAGTATGAACTTCGAAAGAATGACTGCCCGACGAGGCAGACCATTCTACTTGACCACTACTCAGAGTGACTGCCAAGAAGAATGATTGTCCTAGACCACTCCCCATGTTAACCACAATGGGAAGTCGTTGTCTATGATACACAACAATCAGTCTGGCTCCCATGTTAACTACAATGGGAAGTCACTGTCCATCAGAAATCTCAATCCACTTTCCGAACAAGAAAGCATCTGTCCGATCTGGACTAATTTTCAATTATAAAAATAAATAATGTTTTCAGTGCTCCCTCCTAACTGGAGAGTTATTTAAATCACAAAAATAAATGTTCTTCAAGAATATTTTTTCGTACCTTCTTCTAGCTTGGAGAATCTTCCCTTT
>ML781517.1:0-17763 GCA_009831015.1 Picea engelmannii
GGCATGGAGAATACCTCACTATTATTGTCTGAGAATCCCATCGAAGAAGCTGGGTTGAAACTTGATTTTAGAAATGAAGTTCTGATTTTTTGTGAGTGGATGCACATTTTCTGATGTCCTCCAAGAAGCAAAGCATAGAAAGCGTTTTCCTGCCCCCTTCAACGCGAAGAAGTTACATCTACTTCTCTAGTGACCGAACCCTATGATCCTTATCACAGATTGTCTGTTGTGAACCCCTTTAGCCCAATATTGGTTCCTGGTTCATTGTTTTAAGAGGTTATTAAAGAACCTTCAACCTAACGTGTGACATATCTTCCCACTTATACTTGAGGGTGAGGTAGAATACTTGTTTTCAATAAGAAGCTGCAAGTATACTCTTTTTAGCTTGCAATTATATTTACTTTTACTATCAGAAACAGGAGGTCCAATCTAGTCCCCATAGGATTCATATGCTTACAGAAGGATGTAATGTAGACCCACATGTAAAGTTTGATCTACATGGCACCAGTTACTAATACAGTTTCATGCCATGCAGGTCATTTGTTATAACCCAGTTATAGTTCCATTCTTTACGTGTAATCCTGGTGACAGCAATTATCTATAGTATGTCTGGTGACAGCAATTATTTTTGCATATCTGGAAAAATCCTTCGTAGTGTTACTTTATCTCAGGTTTTGCATTTTCGTTCTTATATATACTTTGTTCTGTTGGCATTTTCTCTTTGTGCTGCCAGCTTAGTCAAAATGATCCTCATTCGAATGTTTTCTGCTTGGAGTTGTCTTTTTTTTTTTTTTTTCTAATGCCGTAGTGCTTGGCTATTTTGGTATAATTGAGTACATCCGTTTTCCCCGCCAGCTTGTTTGATACGTTTTTCTCCTGTGCCTTCATTTCATGCATTATATTTGCATATGCTCAAAGTTCCAATGCCCAAAAGAGAGTACTCGTTTGATGTGTCCTGGTTGTCTGTTTATGACTTGTGGCTAGGTTGCGGGATGTACTACGACAGAAGGTGGAAACTAACATCCCTCGTCAAAAACTGACGACGACCTTGGAAGATTTGCAGGCTGATGCAGAGATTGGTTTGGGATGGTTTTGTGTGAAACATTAGTGCTGCTGGTGGTGCACGTTTATTTGCAATGAGAATGGTGGACCAGCATTGATGGTCTGAAACATCAATGCTGCTGTTGTAGTTGTAATTGTAGCTGTTTATTTTTGCTTGTTATATCTGAAGCAGCATATATCAAATTTTGGGTGTAAGGTATTATCACAGCAAAGGCATGGATTTCTCACAAGCTATATTTATTAAAAACCTGTTTGATAGCCACTACACCATGAAAGTTTTGCCAACAACATTACTTGATTTTTCCCCCCGAAATGGGAGAGGGCAGTCAACGTCAGATGGCCACCAAGATAGTGTAGTCAAATTACATATAGATACCATTCTTTTGAAGTGAAGAAAATGCGGTGAAATTTCGTATGTATTGTTGGTTGGTTATATGTATTATATTAATTCTTTGGTGTAAAGTTTACACCAAAGAAATGTAAACTTCTGAGTACTAAAGAAATGACCTTGGGGATTTTTTTTGGCAATGAGACACTTGCATTTGATGGAATTGAGCTATAACATTACAGGAACTGGGATTTTTTTGGCCGATGAGACACTTCCCTTTTATGGAAATTAGTTATTATAACATTACAGGAAGTGCTACTATTCCTTCAGTGCCCTCCTTGAGGAAATTCAACTAAAATGGAAAATAAACAGCCTACAGCACACAATCACAGTTGCAAGAAACTTGTATGGATATCCTTCAATTTTAAGGATTTCCGTAAATGTTTTGTGTTAAAATTTCAACTCTCAATGAAGAGATAAAATCACATTTTGTGAAAAAATATGGTTGCAATGAAAAATTCTACAGTGTTGTTAGAAAGCTTGAGAATTTTCATTGTGCAACTGTGAATTTAAAAGATTCATGAATTTATTTTAATGGTTAGTGTTGGCCCCACAGATAGACCTTGTAACCTTGGTTAGGAATTTTTTGTTTTGAAAGCTTGTCCACACAATTAACAGTATACTTCACCAAAGAAGAATATGTTCTCTGAACGGTAAATGAAAAGAGTGTGGCTGCCTCTTAAATATCATTAATTAAGTATGAAGGTCTTTATTTTTTTGGCAAGACATTCGTGGAACTCTAACCATCGTATTGTTAGCATAATAGGCCTTGTCCCTAAGGTGAAAAGAGTGTGCCTGCCTCTTAAATATCATTAATTAAGTATGAAGGTCTTTATTTTTTTGTCAAGACATTCGTGGAACTCTAAAACTCTAACCATTGTATTGTTAGCATAATAGGCCTTGTCCCTATGGTGGACCCTACAAGTCCATGGATTCCATTCTTCTACTCAAAAGTAGAGAAATAGATGACAAACTATATAAGGATATATTTCAAATCAGTAATGCAAAATGACAAACTTTTTGCTTCCTATATTAAACCATATATTTTAGATTAGATGGAATATTTCATTAAGAATTCATGTCCCAATAGGGTCTTAGTCTATATCTACAAATTAATGTAGAAGATTTCTGATATATACTAATTTTACTTGATCTCTTAAACATTTATCAATGCATTACTCTATTATAGAGGCAAAAGAAAAGACAAAAGGATCTACAAATTATTGTAGAATATTCCTGAGATATACTAATTTTACTTGATCTCTTAAATGTTGATGTTTTGGTAGCTATGGGAGGTATTAACCTCCACGTGTAACCTTTGACTTAGAATAAAATATTCCGGAAGCAAGTGAACCATTAAACAGATGTGTGGAAACCCTAGAAGACAAGTCGACTAACTGAATAAATAATATTAGAATATTATCTTCCAAATATACAAGTCGACTCCACAAGAAAAAGATAAACAAAAAATATAATTACCAGAAAGTCAGGTCGCCTAGCCAGAAATGTCACTGGACAACTTAATATAAATAGAGGATGTTTTAGCTCATTTGGACAACTAGTTAGTGCGCAAGTCAAGTGGAGAGTTGTAGTTGCCGCTGCAACTGCAACTGCAAGGAGGAATAAGGGCGTATGGTCACCTCTTGGTCTTGGTCTCTCTCTAGTGCTATCAAGTGATATTCTTGTGGTTCTCTTGGTGATTCTCGTGGTGGTTCTCTTGGTGATATTCTTGGTGAGTTCTCTTGGTGATATTCTTGGTGATTCTCTTGGTGACATTCTTGGTGATACTCTTGGTGATATTCTTGCTAAGTATGGTACTTGTTTTGTGGATATGGAGACTCTCTCTCTTGTGCGCTACCCTTGGAGGAGGAGCGTTCTACTTGTCTTGAGTTGTTGTTGTAGTTAGTAGCTATGGTTTATCTGTTGGTTCTGGAGTAGGTTTGTCAGAATTATTCTAAGTAAAGATTAGGGTGCTCGGGGGTGGCCTTGTGCCTATGGTTGGGTGACAATGATGTGACATTGTTTATGGTTAAATGAGCATACCAAAATTTTAACATGGTTTCAGAGCCAGTTTCCTTCATAACGGTCTAACCACTGGAAGGAAGATCCTCAGTTTCCCCCATTGCCAAGCTCGTTGAGCACTTACTGAACTCTCTAAGAAGGTCGCCTAAGTAGGGCGCATCTCTTCCTCGGATAAGATCTGTAAATTTCTGAAGTTGAGATATTAGGGTTTCCTCATAAAAACCCTAGGTTTGCAGTGCCAGTTGTAGTACTAGTTGCAACGCCAGTTGTAGTACTAGTTGCAATGCCAGTTGCAACACCAGTTGCAGTGCCAGTTAATGTGAACCGTTGGGCCTAATCTTTGGTTGTTCTAGTGCCTCTTACCCTAGCGCATCTCCAGATTGCAAGTTGGAGCATTTTGAAGTTTTAGGGTTCGTCATTGCTTGCCCTGTCGGATGGTGCCATTGTCTGTTGTTGCCAGAGGTATGTACTTAGATATGTTTAAACTATATCATTATTTTGAGTGTGATTGCAGGAGAAGGGATCTCTAGTCCAAACAACAATTGTAGATCCAAAAGGATCTCAGATCCAACACATTCAAAGGAACAAAGCACTCCAGGTTTGATTGTTTTCATACGCCTCTAGTTGTTATGGAATTATTGTGACCTTATTAACATCTAGTTGTATTTTGATCTATTGAAGTTATGATTATCATACTAACCTTTGTTCAAAGTTAAAGTTAGAGACTAACTTTAGTCAAAGTATTAGATTGATTAAGGTTGAGACTTTAGAGTTTATTTGCACTATATTCTCTAACTCAGATTTTTGTCTAGAAAGCATATTGTCTTAAGTACAGGGGACAGGTTGAAGAGAATACTTGTCATATTGAGTGAAGGAGACTCGGAAGAAAATCAACAACATTCGTTCTTCAAGATAAGATTCCAGGTTCCAGGCAGGTCATAAGCAATAGCTCTGAGAAGGAACTACTATGATTATTGTTCTCGTTCTTATTATTATAAGAGTATTTTTCTTGTCTATTGTTTTTCCCTTTGTTGTCCTTGTTTCGGGTAGGTCACAGGTGATAACTCTAAGGGAAGCTATATTGACGGTTGCAGGAGACAACATATTAGATGGTCTCTATTTTGAGACATGGAGCAGACTATCCAGATAAGAGGTTTTATACACAACCGTATACATCCATGTACCAAAGAAGAAGACGAAGAAGGGTACTTTTGCGAGATACATAGTATCTCATATGAAGATTGATTGTAAGGAGTAGAAGGCTCCAAAGATGACCAAAAAAATCCCTCTAGTGCAGTTGATCACTCTTCAGATCATCAGGAAGAGTTAGTAGAGCCAAAAGGGCCTACCTAGAATCGTTGCAGTAACCAAGAGACCAACATGGTCCCGTGACACTTTGCAGGATGCAAAGCCATATAGCATTGATGAGCCATATCATGAGGAGCAGATGGCTCCACTAGTGGTGAGGTAGGTGGCCCCACCAAGTATCAGCTCAGAAGGAGCTAGAGTTTATAGGGAGTTAGCCCTCACAATCTAATGAGGAGGAGCAACCTCCTCAGGACCATTCATAGGAGACTTCAGAAGAAATCATCATATACAGAGAGAATAGATGGCTCCGAAGATTATAGAGACTCAGAGTGAGCATGATCTCAACAAGAGTCAGTGGCTTAAAGACTTTCATTCAAAAAGTATTCCTCAGATTCAGATGGGAGAGAGAGACGTCTTCCGAGACTAACAGACATGTGCCATGAGTTGAGGAGGTTAGATCAAAGCTTCAGAGGCTTCGAGGAGATATGATACGACATGGGAAGTTTCCCTAGTTTCAGTGACAAAGGAGGAGAAGGACTGGAATATGGATCTTTTGCCTTGAAACTAGAAGGGAAGTCAGTGGTGACTTCCAAATTGATCTACAAGATCAAACATACTGCTGATGGCATCATAGAGATGTACAAATCATGATTTGTGTCCAGAGGATTCTCCCAGTAAGAGGGAGAAGACTATGACGAGACACTTGCTCTAGAAGTCAGAAGAAGTATACATAGAGCAACCATAAGATACATAAGAAGGAGTCTCATGTCTGCATAATTAAGAAGGCTTTGTATGGGCCCAAGTAGGCACCCAGGGCATGATATACTAGATCAAACAATTTCCTGATGAGCTTGGACTTTACCAAGAATATGTGGCAGCATGTTTAGCTTATGGTGAAGCAATGTGGCTTTGGAAGCTAATTACATGATTGTTTGATCTCGAGTTGGAGGCGACCTGTATCTTCTGTGACAACCAAAGTTGCTTGAAGTCGTCAAAGAACCACGTGGTTTATGACAGGTCGAAGCATATCGAGATCAAATATTACTATATCAGGGATATGGTGTAGAGGGGAGCAGTGAGGCTATAGTTTTGTGACTACAAAGGATCAAGTTGCAGACACGTTTACCAAGTTGTTGTTGAGGATGAAGTTTGAGTACTTCATGGACAAGCTTGGCATGGTCCCTTTTCAGAGGGAGTGTTCTTATCGAGCATGAAAAAGGGTTGGCACTAAGACAGATGGCATGAAAAAGGGCTGGCATTGAGTATGTAAAAAAATCCCATCCATCTTGAAAAAAGGCTGGCACTGAGTCTGGTGGGTCTCATCCAACATGAAAAAGGGCTGACAATGAGAACAAATGTAAAAATCTCATCTAACATGAAAAAGGGTTGGCACTGAGTCTCGTGGGTCTCATCCAACATGAAAAAGGGTTGGCATTGAGAACAAATGGAAAAATCTCATCCAACATGAAAAAGGGCTGGCACTGAGTCTGATGGATCTCATCCAACATGAAAAAGGGTTGGCACTGAGACCGAGGGCTCACATGAACATGTATTGATGCATTGCAGGGTAGTGGATGGCCTGGGGACATGTTGTAGCTATTGAGAGCTACCCACAGACCTTGGATGCATGGGGTGAAGTCATGTTGCACTATGTATATCATGTGTGGATATGGTGATGCTACCTGTAGACTGGTATGCAAAACCATGTGAGTCTTGTCCATGCCATGTGAAATGGATGGATGTGTTTGAGACCACTACATGAAGAACATCTTAGTTATAACCTCCCTAGCTAAGAGGGAGTGTTGATGTTTTGGTAGCTACGGGAGGTATTAACCTCCACGTGTAACCTTTGACTTAGAATAAAATATTTTGGAAGCAAGTGAACCATTAAATAGATGCGTGGAAACCTTAGAAGACAAGTCATCTAGCAGAATAAATAATATTAGAATATTATCTTCCAAAAATACAAGTCGGCTCCACAGGAAAAAGCTAAACATAAAATATAATTACCAGAAAGTCAGGTTGGCCCAACTAGAAAAGTCATTGGACAATTTAATATAAATAGAGGATGTTTTAGCTCATTTGGACAATGAGTTAGTGCACAAGTGAAGTGGAGAGATGTAGTTGCAGTTGAAACTGCAACTACAAGGAGGAATAAGGGCGTATGGTCATCTCTTGGTCTTTGTCTCTCTCTAACGCTATCAAGTGATATTCTTGGTGACATTCTTGGTGATATTCTTGCTAAGTATGGTACTTGTTCTGTGGATATGGAGACTCTCTCTCTTGTGTGCTACCCTTGGAGGAGCGCTCTACTTGTCTTGAGTTGTTGTTGCAGTTAACAGCTAGGGTTTATCTGTTGGTTTTGAAGTAGGCTTGCTAGAATTATTCTAAGTAAAGGTTAGGGTGCTCAGGCGTGGCCTTGTGCCTATGGTTGGGTGACAATGATGTGAAATTATCTATGGTTAAATGAGCATACCAAAATTTTAACATTAAACACTTATCAACAGATTACTCTATGAGTTAAAAGAAAAGAGAAGAGGACATTCCTTCCTCTTGACCATACATTATTGGTCCTAATACATAATTCATGCAAGTAGTAGTGGACATGAAACTTCATACATTAATAAGGGTTTCCAATAGGCATGTGAGTTTTTTAGGCCCTAACATTGTAACTATGTTCTGATACCATATGTAGTCACTACGTTAACTAAACACATCATTATTTAAAAATGGAGTTTAAAAAAAGAAGGTATCATCAACATTTAACAAGTAATCACACATTCTCTCTATATTACAATCATTCCATTTTTAAGAAGCAAAAATATTATTCACTAAAATATTGCATACATAACATATTTTATTTATTTTTAATTGTATAAAAACATAATAGTATCTGTAGAATTTATCAAATGGACATCTTTAATAATTTACAATACAATATTTATACATATTCATTTTTCATGAGTTTTAATAACAACTACAAGGCAAAACCACATGTGACAGTCCATCACTAAGCATTTTATAGGTAATGCTAGTCAACCATCTTAATAAACACGTCATTAACAATCAATTAATGACCGATCCAATCTTTAAATATCACATTCACCTTTGGTATTCACATCCCAATATTCATCGATACATATTTCAAGTAACTTTGATATCTACAAATCCAATGAAACATTACTACTTTAGGTCGAATTCATAATACAAATGTAATTGCCAATATAAGTTTATGGCTCATAATATAATTAATTGAATAGAGTTCATAATTCTTCCTCCAAAACCATCTTCCATACTTCGATCTTTTCCCAAGATCTAAAGTCATAAATCAATTACTTGATTGACATGTTCCAAGGACTACTTTACTCAATAAGATGGAAAATATATTGTCAAGTAAGTCATTACTAATTTACAAGTTCCTTCAAGTTTTTCATCATGATTCATCCAATTGTACCAACGAATGGTTCATTGACATCAATTTATCCAATATAGTAATTTATGATTTAAAAATATTCACTTACAAAACTTTTAATGATTGATATAATTTTTCAAGCTATCATAAATAAATCAAGATCTCATTGTTACTTCACTAAAGAAAGATGTATTCTCTGAACAACTATAAATCAAAATATTATGGCTACCTCTTAAATATCATTAACTAAGTATGAAGGGCTTTATTTTTTTGGCAAGACATTTTTGGAACTCTAACCATTATAGTGTTAGTCTTGTGTATCCTCAACAACAATACTAAATCTTTAAAACTGATGATGGAATATGTAAAACCTTTTTCTTTTTGTTGACAATACATCAATAAGATTACTTCACCTTACTAATGGGGTTATATCGATATGATGTCAATAAAATATTTCTTCTCCAAACAAGTTTCAAAAATTAGAAGACTCCAAACTATCATAATTGGCCCCATCCCTAAGGTGAGCCCTACAAGTCCATGGATTACATTCTTCTACTCAAAAGTACTAAAGTATACGACAAACTATATAAGGATCTATTTCAGATCATTAATGCAACGTCTAGGATCAGAGTGTTGCGTCTAGGCTCTGGGGAACTGCATCCTGTATATGTCGTGTCTTTGATTGTCTGCTCCTGCAATGTCCTTGATCCAAGTGAGGAATAAGATCTGGGGTACTCTGCCTAGCCTATGGGGCTTCCATCCCATCTATGTGCCATCATGATTGAATCTACTCCTACCAAGCCCATTTGTCCATCATTCAGGGTTTTGAGGATGTGAGAGTCAATGTCTGAGGGTGGTGAGTCACATGATGACCCACTTCTCCCCATCACACATGGCAAGGTCCTGCAATAAAGACACCATGTCAGGGCCATCCAAAACAAGCCAAAGTATAAAACAAGGTTATCCAAAGTTCATAAGAAGCATTAGTCCTTAAAGCATGCAAAGTAAGGTGTAACTTAAGATATATTCCATGTAAGACAAGTCACTTCAGTATCCCCTTTAATCATCACACCAGCCTAGGACCCTGTGTGAGTTGTCAAGTTTAAGTATGGGAGGGCCTTAATCCAACCCTATTTGGTGTGGCACTTAGACAGGAAATAAAATAACCTAGGTAGAGGGATAGGTATCGAGAGTGACATGGAAATTAAAAATCCTTCAAGAGTAAGTGTGATAGTGATATGGTTTTAGGGCTTACTTCATGGCTCACAATGTCATTGCAAGTCCCCTTTTATAAGGTTTCAATCTTTAGCATTGCTTTTTGGGATCGGGGTGAGCACTGAAAGAGTAGAGCTCAAGTTTGGACTAGCTTTTGTTAGTATTTTTTTGCTATCTTTCCTTTCTTTCTTTAACATCGTTTTCTTATTCTTTTATTCAATCAACCTCAGGGCCTTTAGCCCCTCTTTTCATGAGAGAATGGACCATGACCCATTGTTGAAGTTTCGTACCCTATGAGAGGCTCCAGGATGGAAAGTGTTAAGTATGGTGGGGATCAAATAACAATTTTATTATCCAAGTCTCCACCCCCTAACTTGATCACCATATTGTTGGTCTAGGTCATGGAAAGAGAAGATGCTTGAAGATGATTTGATACCTACCTGGAACAAGAACACTTTGCAACATAAATATAACAATCTCCAAGCTAAAGTATACAATAAATACCTCTTTTAGACACTAGACAAGTTAGATATGGCTGTTGCAAATTGCAGCAATAGACCAATATTATAACAACAATAATTAATTTGTAACAGTAGCAATAATAAGTGCTCAAAAATACCACAATTGACCATGGAAATTAAGCATACAACTAATATAATACTATCCAATTGTTAGAGGTGATTTTTGGATGAGTTAAGCCACCTTTAGATAAGTGTATGCAACAAATTATTGTTGTTTTAGATGGTTGTAGGAAACTTTTATAACAACATAAAGAAATATAGTGAGTTTTTTAGGGTTAGAGTTAGTATAATTAGTAGAATGCTTGAGCGTTTTGAGAGAGAGGTTTATCAATCAATTCACCATAAGAATTCTTTAAGATTAGTGCCTTTCTAGGGTAATGGAGGCTTCCAATGCAACCAAGCATGAAGGTTGATCTACTTGAAACCAAGAGGTGGGATCTAAACCCTAAGGTGCAAACACATTTTGGCCTTAGGATTTAGATCTTGAGAAGAAGGACGTCTAGGGTGCAAACACATTTGGGCCCCAGAAATCGTTCCTCCCTTCTTGTAGCTTCAACTAGATCAACGATCAATTATCTAGGGCTAAAATCCTAAAGTTCTAGCACTTTGGGGATTTAGGGTTCTAACCCTAGCAAGGATAATTAACCAACTCTAGACAAATATAACATTGTGAGAGGAAGAAGCACTTATGTTCCTCTCTTGGGGTTTCAATAGACAAGACTTCTTGCAACAAAATAACAATTTCACCATAAACATTAATAGCATGAGCAAGAATTGCAGAGATTTACTTACTTCATCCAAGAAACCAAGAGAATGTAACCATGATTGCAGAAATATCTATCCAAAATCAACAAACTATCCAGAAAAGATCCTTTCCAAGCATAAAACATGAGAGAGAAAAGCTAGTAACCCATAAGGGATGAAAATTTCAGAAGTGGTGCCTCACAATGGTGAGGATTGATGATCCCGAAATGAAAGTGAGAGCTTTCCTTCTTATATGAGGCATAACGCTTCACTTTTGTCCACATAACATAAACAATGTTCAAAATAAGTGGGGTTGACCCCTCATTTAACCTCTACAAGATGCAAAGTGTAGAAAATAAATCAAAATAGCCCACACATGTGAGACGTCAAGCCTCCTTAGGCAAGGAGGGGGCTTTCAAAGGCCATGTGGCATCCATTCGGAGTGGATTGGGGGCAAGTGATGTCTCTCCCCACTCAAAATCATGCCAACCATCATCAATACCATAAGAATCCTCCAAACCCTAGCCCCATCAAACCCTAAAAGATGACATCATCATCAAACTAGGACCAACATCCAGGATCAGAGTGTTGCAGCTAGGCTCTGGGGAGCTGCATCTCGTATATGCCATGTATATGACTATCTTTTGCTGCAATGTCCCTTGTCCAAGTGAGAAATAAACTCTAGGGTACTCTTCCCAGCCTATGGGGCTTCCATCCCATTTATGTGCCATCATGACTGAATCTGCTCCTACCAAGCCCATCTGTCCATCGTTCAGGGTTGTGAGGATGTGAGAGACAATGTCTAAGGGTGGTGAGTCATTGGATGACCCACTTCTCTCCATCACACTTGGCAAGGTCCTGCAATAAAGGCACCATGTCAAGGCCATCCAAAACAAACCAAAGTATAAACCAAGGTTATCCAAAGTTCATAAGAAACATTAGTCCTTAAAGCATGAAAAGTAAGTTGTAACTTAAGATATAGTCCATGTAAGACAAGTCACTTCAATATCGCCTTCAAGCATCACACCAGCCCAAGAATCCGTGTGAGTTGTCAAGTTTAAGTATGGAAGGGCCTTAATCCAACCCTATTAGGTGTGCCACCTAGACATGAAACAAAATAACCTAGGTAGAGGGATAGGTCTCAAGAGTTACAGGGAAATTAAAAATCCTTCAAGGGTAAGTGTGATAGTGATATGGTTTTAGGGCTTACTTCATGGCTCATGTTGTCATTAAATTCATTTCTATGAACGCCTTTGTGGAGGGTCTGATTTCTCTTGAGTGACCCCATATTTAAGTGTTATTTTTTCCAAACCCCTTTATCAACCATTTTTCTAGTTCTCTTTATCATATTTGCAAGTCCCCTTCTATAAGGAAGGTTTCAAACTTTAACATTGCTTTTTGGGACCGGGTGAGCACTGAAAGAGTAGACCTCAAGTTTGGACTATCTTTTGTTAGTCCTTTTTTTCTATCATTCCTTTCTTTCTTTAACATCATTTTCTTATTCTTTTATTAACAACTACAATCAACCTCAGGGCCTTTATCCCCTCTTCTCATGAGAGAATGGACCATGACCCATTGTTGAAGTTTAGTACACTATGAGAGGCTCCAGGATGGAAAGTGTTAAGTATGGTGGGGAACAAAATGTTACCCTTGTGAGGGTCCCCTAGTAGTACCCCTTTTCCTTGGTCCGTGACAACATAGAACTAGGGCATAGAAGTTGACCACCAAGGTGAAACAAAGAAACTGACACAATTTCTCAAACTAGTGATCCATTATCCAACTTCAACCAAAGATCCTCATCCACACGCTCGACAAATTAAGCACAACACTTTGCATAAAAGGACTAACATACCTCATGGTGATGATGGCTTACCATCTCCCATACTCTGGGTTTCTTTGATGTGATGAGCCTTTGTTGACCCGTGGATGTAAAGATGAATGAAGGGGCCTTCTAGGTTGCCATATGTGAACATGTTGATCATCATCATGGTCAAGATCATGTTTTCCATTGTAGTCTATGAGACATGATTTCCTCTAGTTACCCCTAGGTATGGGGGGTTAACATCTGGCTCCAACATGGGGACATATGCGCATTGTAGAGCACATGGGAACCTCAACATATCAGGTTTTCCAAGACCTGCAATCCTACACCCACTTCAAATGAAATCACCCTTTAGCATTATCTTTCGGTGGATGTGATACATCAACGTTAGTGATAAATCCAAAACCATGTTGAAAAGAAAAAAAACAAATTTAGCTAGAAAATGATAAAGAAATAATATACAATGATCAAGTGCAATTTTCTAACATGTATTCATTATATACAAATGAGAATACAATATATACAAGAAAGATGAAAGACTATACTGGCATGGATGCAAGATGCAACATATATACAAATGAAATGCAATATGCAAATGCCCCAACCTACATTAATCTATGTTAGTTGAAATGCTAGATAAAATCATATAGCCAGTAAAACCATCCCAACAATATATCATAATATCTACCCTTGTGCTTCATCATGAACCAAAATAAGGATAAGTCAAGCACAAAAAGATTATGAGTTGGGACATACACCATACCATAACTAGTCATAAAATCCAACTCATGGAGATGCGAGGGAGGGACAAAATCATGCAAAGAGGTATCACCACAACCCTACCTTATCCATCCCAGGACAAGGCCGAAAGAATCAGGCAAAGGTAGATCCTCATCCTTGTTTAAATTTCTTCTACTCAACACCCAACAAATAACTCAAAACAAAATTACTTTATCTACTAAAAGCACGGTTGAGTAATCAACTAAACATGCAGTGGAAGCATCAATAACGAAACCAAATCAAACACATAAGAACACCAAAAGTTTTGGGTATAAACCCCTAGAAAAACCTCGGAGGGAAAACTAGTGCTGAGAATGATTTTATTATGCTAAAATCAGGGCTCCCATAACATGGATAATGGCCCACTGAGAGAAATACAACTGCAGACTAACTTGGCATGGTATGACCTATTGTACGACTAGTCCTGGCATGATTTTTGAGGCATATATGATTCTCCTTATTATGAATCACGTATAGATGTGACTGTCTACACTGTGAACCACATATCTGTATGGAAAACTTGTACAACAATTTCTGTACGATCTGACACTTTCCCGTGGCTTCCTTAGACTGAAACCCACCCGCATAAGCCTATGTTCTCTCTTCTCCTTGACTTGATCTCTAGAGGGAAGTCTTTTTTTCCTATCCAATATCTCCTTGAATATGTCAAGTGTCTTTCTTCTTCACCCTAGCCTTACTTTTATCATCATGGGTTATAATCTGTTTCTAATCTCAATAGTGATCTACGATTGAGATTACTTCTCACTCTCACTTGAGATTTAGATTACATGTTGCATGCTAAGTAATTTTAGCTTGTTTCTTAAATAACTCAATTAACTAATCACATAATTAATTAATAAAATCAATTTACTTTAATAATTCCTTTAATTAAAGTAAATCTAAGAGTAGAAGGCTTTGGACGATTTCCACACGTCTAGACACATAGACCTATGAAAAAATACCTATCTGATGCTACCACTAACATCAACACTCCCTCTTAGCCAGGAAGGTATTCTACACCACTCCAAGTTTGTCTCTGAATAACACAAACTTCCCTTCCTCCAAGGGCTTGGTTAGAATATCTGCAACCCGCTCATCTGTGGAAATATACTGAAGCTTCACTGCTCCTTTCTGGATCATATCCCAAATGAAGTGATATATGATCTCAATATGCTTGGACCTGTCATGGAATACTGGATTCTCATAGAGTTTGATACAACTCTGATTATCGTAGTATGTCATCGTAGGATCCAACTCCTGACTAAATAAACCTATAAGCAATTTGCAAAGCCAAATGGCTTCGTAGCTAGCCATACTCACTGCCATATACTCTGCCTCTACTGAATTGAGTGCTACATAAGTTTGCTTCATGTTGAACCTGTTAGAATTAAAGAGATGTGCTCATTTTTCCATAGACAATATAGCAATATTGTCACCCAACCATGGGCACACAACCACCCTCGAGCACCTTTAACCTTGATAGACATAATAGTTCTGGAAGCGGACCTTAAAACCAATAGCTAACCAAGGTAGTATACCTCTCTCCAAGGCTAGTGTACCAAATAGAAAGTCCAAACCATAGCCAAAGACCAAAATCCCAGTTGCAGTAGCTGCAGCTGCACTCCAAACTTGCGCACCACTAGTTTGTGTGAGCTGTGAGAGTGTGTGTCAAATGAGCTCTAGCGCCCTCTTATTTATAGTCTTCCAAGTGACCTAACTGGGTTGACTTGTACTTCTGTAGGATAATAATTTAATATAAATTATTATCTTGAGCCGACTTGTCTTCTAGAGTTATTATCCAACGTTTCACAGTTTCTCTTGCTTCTCAGAATATTCTAGTCTCATCAAAGGTTACACGTAGAGGTTAACACCTCCCACAACTACCATAATATCAACACTCCCTCCTAGATAGGAATGTATTAAAGGCAATGGTCTTGAGCACAAACATACCATTCAATCGATAGCATCATCATAGCCACACAGGCCATCTCATGATCACGTAGATCAACTCACGAGCAACATCATCACTATCAATATCATTTGATATCATCAATTGCATCATCTCTCGAAGCCATGCTCCATCTGAGTAATTGAGCATGATGTTGAATAAGTCACTCACTCCATAGAGTGATACAAGGACCATTTTTTTAATCTGGACATATGTCCTAGAAGAATAATTGTTCTAGTAGATGTTGAAAGCCACGCCATGGGCTACCAGAACCATTCTTCTAATTCAAACATACATCCTAGAATAATGACTGTCCTAGACCATTTTCCCTTCGTCCACTACTGTGAACTCAGGGAAAATGTTTGTCCTGTACCAATCTCTCCACTCTGGTCACTACTGTGAACTCAGGGAGACAAACCATTATTCTAATCCAAACATACGTCTTAGAAAAATAGTTTTCCATGGTACATCAACAATCTGTCAACCTGTACCATTCTTCACAGGGAGAATGTTTGTCCACCAAAAATATTTCAACCTAGACCATCCTCCACAGGGAGGATGTCTGTCCACCAACAATCTGTCCTTCATGGACCATTCTCTGCCTAGAGAATGTCTGTCCATAAACACACTGACTATACATCTAGCTGGAAATCATCTCCAACACTAGTGGTAATCTTTATGGAAATCAAAACAATGCCATCCAATAGAACACAACTGTTTCTATTCATAGTAGTATACAACTACTATCCAGTGGTACACAACCACTCCTAGTAGCACACAACTACTAACCAATGACACATAGTCATAACCAGTGGAACACATCCACCACAGTAGCATACAACTACTGTCCAGAGACATACAGTCTCCACAGCAATCATATCATATGATATCAACCTACATAACAATATCATGATACAAACTGAGTCATCTAGGCCATTCCTCCACTCACATCTGTGATATCTGGAAGAACATCTTCCCTTGGAAAGTAAAAACATCAGCCATGGGATATATGGACTATTCTTCCCAAGCATAGAAGAATAATTGTCCCCGATTTTTTAGCCTGGACCATTCACCTAACTGGGCCATTCCTCCGGCACTAATCACAATGCAACCTCAAGAGAATGAGTCTACCCTAGGGAATGTCTATCCCTGATTGTTGAACCTGGACCATTTACCTAACTGGGCCATTCTTCCGGTACTAATCACAATGCAACTTGGAGAGAATGAGTATGCCCTAGGGAATGACTGTTCGAACCATTTCTTAATGGAAATGATTGTCCTGCACCAACCTTCTATAATGGAGCATTCTTTGAAACTGCTCACATATGTGAACTCCAAAATAATGACTTCTAGGAGAGGGAGACCATTCTGCTTGACCACTACTCAGAGTGACTACCAAGAAGAATGTTAGAAAAAATAGGACCGCGGAGCAATAAAATAAAACAAATGCGGAAATAAAACACAGAAGATACACAATATAAGAGAGACACATATTTATGTGGTTCACCCAGTGTGGGCTACGTCCACCAGAGAAATTGCCAGGTCCTTTCTTTATTATTATCCAGCAAAATGAAGGGATACAACCTACAACAAAACCCGCTGTAACTTCCTCTTATTTCTCTCACAATATCCTCTCTCAGAATACAATATTCACCACCATCCATAGCCGCGATACATTTCCCTCATAAAAGAGGGTTGCCTTCTAGGGCAAAAAACCCTAACATAATCTCTACCATTAGATCTGCGACCTTATAATGAATGGTCCAGATTTACAATGAAATTACAATTTACTTTTACAAGGAAATTTTTGCTTCGGGGGCTTCGCCCCCGAACCCCCATCGGGGGACGCTGCCCCTGAACCCCCGCTGGGGGGCCGCTTGCCCCCAGACCCCCCAGTCGGGAGGATAGGCCCCTCGGACCCCACAGAGGGGGTACCCCCCCCTCTGCACTCCCCCGCATGGAAGAGTGTACATACTTCTAGGGTGTAAATACTTCATGGGGTATAAACACGGCTGAAAGCAAGGACCTCTGAATCAGGAAGATAATCAGGCTCCACAACCAACAAAGAATGATTGTCCTATACCATTCCCCCACACTGGCCACAAGTGGAATCACTGTCTATGGTACATCAACAATCTATTAGACCATTTTCATTACGAAAATGACTATCCGATCTGGACCATTTTCCGAAATGGAAAATGCCTGTCCGTCATAAATCTTGGGCCACTTTCCGGACTGGAAGGTGACTTCCCAACTATTGAAATATGTATATACATCAGTCTCACACTTACTTAATAACATATTTCAGCCTTCTCTAGTTGTACACCAATCTTAGCAATATAACAACATGCAAATATGTTAATGTTTATGCCATTATTATAGTTCTTTGCATTTCATAAAGATAAGAGCATAATAAGAACAAGATCACTGAGAAATACACATCCACAAGAGACACAACATTTATCCTGGGAAACCCTCCAGGGGAAGAAAACCCAGCAAAAACTTCCTTATCATAAATAGCTTATACAATGTTCAAGAGAT
>ML781517.1:23033-43803 GCA_009831015.1 Picea engelmannii
ATACAATGTTCAAGAGATAACTCAACCAATACAAAAAATGTCCTCCTCAAGAGATGCGCCACCCTTCTTCTTCTCTCACCAACTTGTAATTGCATCTTGCCTCATAAGAACATGAGCAAGTGAAGTGTGTGTTAGAAGTGAGGCGCTAGCCTCTTATTTATATCAATATGGCACGTGTGAAGAGTCACCATCTGGCAGGGCCGACCTCTCACTCTGGGTGGGTAAATCCACCTTTTATTAATTCTGTCCCTTTCATTATAACTGCTGGGGCCGACTTCTTGTTTTGCACTTTGTAATTGCTTGATGACCAATCCGCAAAAGGGGATTTGGTCCTTATACAATTACCAAATTGATTAATCCTCAATGGGGATTAATCTAATAACAATAATATTAATAATGACATGATTAATCCTCAATGGGGATTTAATCCAATAATAATAATAACATGATTAATCCACAATGGGGATTTAATCCAATAACAAAATAATAATAAGAATGCTCTTCGTAGTTACATTATTTCAACAAAATATTGGCCTATAGGATGAAAGACAAACAACTTAGCAATATGAAATATAACAACAATGGAATACTCATGAAACAGTGAACAAGATCACACTTTTAGCGCCAAAAATCTGGGCAAAACCCCAAGAAGAATTACTCAGAAAAGAGGACAAAATTGAGGAGAAAGTTTTTTTATTCAACTTGAGGAAAATTTCGAAGTCCAACAACAACTTACAATCAACATTTACAATATGTACTTTCACCCTAACTGAACAAAAACATGTATATAATTAGCAACACATTATGAAATAAAAAACTGACTTCCAGTACAACTTGTACGGATTGTAGAGTCACTAACAACAGATATATTTCTTGGTTTTCGTGCCTAGAAAAAAGGTACAGATCCGTACTTCACTGTATGGATTTATTACCAGCAGAAAAAACTCCTAGAAATTCATGCCAATACTCAACAAATTTTTTTTGTGCTAGCTGTAGCTGCAAGGAAAGCATAAAAATGTTGTATGACCTCCTCCAATCAGTACTGTATGTCCTCCACAAATGTTGAAGCTGTCTAGAGGTGCATGCCAATCCTCCTAGGGATGTATGCCTCCTTCTGGATGTTGAAACTCTTTCCCTCCAAGATTAGAAACCCTCTTGGGAATCATGCCTCTTGAGATTACCTCTAACCCTCCTCAAAAGGTGTGCCCTCCTCTCCTAATGAGCTGCCTTTTATTAATTTTTAATTGTAACTGCTCTAACCCTTGGTCTTCCAATGAGATTGACGGTCAAGATTAGATATTTCCCTCTTGAGATCAATGGTCATGACTTAATTATTCGTTGAGGTCACTTAAGTCATTAAAGTGACTCAAAACATCATAAATTCACTTTTACATTAAAAAATTAAAATACCTAACCTTGTAAAATCACTTTAAAAAAATACATTATAAAGTCACTAGGAGAAAATTTTCTTGGTCACTTTCTCATGTTGAGCACTGCCAATGCAAAAGTACCTCCAAGCTACCAAATTTCAACACTCCCTCTTAGCGAGAAAGGTACTTCTGATATCACCATCATAATCTGTATCCATCTCATTAGTTTCCATAGCTGCTCCCTCTAAACTAGAAGTCTCTTCTCCCTCTGAATAGGAAGCCACTACTCCCACTACACTGGAAACCTCTGTTGTTACCTATGTTGTACCACGAACTGAAGACATGCTCCTAGGAGACTGCACACTCTCCTGAGCATCCATCTGTGTCGACTCATTCCTTCTAAGTCCTTTGAGAGTCCCAGAAGAAGACCGAGTCCCATGTATCAACTCTCTCTTCCGTGCTACCTGCTAACTCTTCGACATAGAATCTGAGTCCAGAAATCTACTGGAACCCAAGACAGGTCTACCCAGTAACCTCTACAGGCCCTCATACTTGACACCAAGCATCACTGTTGTGTTAGCAGTTTCTCCCATAGGATATATAAACACATGTCCATCATAGAAAACAACTCCAAATCCACTCTCATCCAAAGATGACACTGAGAGAAAATTAACTGTCAACTCTGGAATATATAACACCTCAGAAACTGCCAGAAACCTCTTGACTCTAGTTGGAATCTCACCCTTCCAACCCCCTTTACTGCAAGTTGTGGGTTGGCTCCACAATTCACTCTGTAGTCTGAGTCTATCTCTGTAAGATCGAGGAAAACTAACCTCAACCCAATCATGTGTCGAGAAGCTCCATTGTCCACAAACCAAGACTCAATGTCCTCGGACACTAGGCACCCACTTCCCACGGGACCAGTCATGAGAGATAACTCCTCATATCTCTCAGCAAACTTTGAAACCTCTGCTAAATCTAATACCTCTGGTTCCGGTTTCTTCTTCTTCTTGTTCGGACATTGACTAGCATAGTGGCTAGTCTTGTGACATGCAAAGCATTTCACCTTGCTCATGTCCTTCTTCTTCTCATTTCCCTTTTCCACAAGAGAAACATTCTTGTTGTCTGCACCATCCAATGCCTTTTCATGAGATCCCTCCCAGATCTCCTCCTGTGTAAAATCATCCCACAGTCTGCTCCAGTCAAGGAGCTTCTCTCTCCCTACCACACACTTGATGAAAACCTCCCCCTCCTTGGTGAAGCCTTTGAGGGCTATCCACACCAACTCTAAGTTAGGAATGACTTCTCCAACAGCTACCAACTCGTCCTTCACTTGTGCAACCCGGGTGAGGTAGGTCGCCACACTCTCTCCTTTGACCATCGTAGCTCTACGAAGCTTGTCCCTGAGAGACATTTTTCGGTTCTCGTTCTTAGCCTCATTCAATACTTTCAGTGCATCCTACATTTCTTTGGTTGTCTTCTTATCATCCAAGTGTGGAATAAGGTGGTCTTTGACCCCGTCCAAGATGATTCTCTGAGTCTTGGCTTACTTCACCTCATGAACATCAAGAGCTATAGGATCTGAAGTAGGTACAAGAACAATGGTGTTCGTAAACAACCATAATTTGTTCTCCTTGATAACACTGTTGATTCTAACCTTTCACTGCAGGTAGTTGGAGATCCCCTCCAACCTATATTCAAACCTAATGCTGGAAGTAATCTTTGTCCACCTGAAAAAGAACCTTTTATGCCTTTCTTCAAGCAAAAGCACTAACAAATAACTTGTTGTCCCAAGTGCCAAATGTTTCCCACTGAACTTCAGAGCACCTGCTCTGATACCATGTTGAAATATGTATATATATCATTCCCACACTTAGTGAATAACAGATTTCAACCTTCTCTAGTTGTACACCAATCTTATCAATATAACATCATGCAAATATTGGCCTATGGGCTGAAACACAAACAAATAAGCAATTTGAAATATAACAGAAGCGAAATACTCATGAATCAGTGAACAAGATCACACTTTTAGCACCAAAAATATAGGCAAAACCCCAAGAATAATTACTCAGAAAATAGGACATAATTGAGGAGAAAGTTTCTTTATTCAACTTAAGGAAAATTTCCGAGTACAACAACAACTTACAATCAACATTTGCAATTTGTACTTTCACCCTAAATGAATAAAAAAAACATGTATATCCTTAGCAACACAGTTTGAAATAAAAAACTGACTTCCAATACAAACTGTTTGGACTGTATAGTCACTAAAAACAAATATATTTCTTGGTTTTTGTGCCCAGAAAAAAGGTACAGATCCATACCTCACTATATGGATTTATTATCAGCAGAAAAAACTCCTAGAAATTCATGCCAATACTCAGCAGAAATTTATGTGGTAGTTGTAGCTGCAAGGCAAGCATAAAAATGTTGTATGGCGTCCTCCAATCTGTATTGTATGACCTCCACAAATGTTGAATCTGTTTAGAAGTGCATGCCAATCCTCCTAGGGATGCATGCCTCCTTCTGGATGCTAAAACTCTTTCCCTCCAAGCTTAGAAACCCTCTTGGGAATTGTGCCTCTTGAGCTTCTCTCTAACCCTCCTCAAAAAGTGTGCCCTCCTCTCCTTGGTCTTCCAATGAGATTGATGATCAATATTAGATCTTTCCCTCATGAGATCAACGGTCATGACTTAATCCTTCGTTGAGGTCACTTAAGTCATTAGAGTGACTCAAAACATCATAAAGTCAGTTTTACATTAAAAAATTAAAAGACCCAACTTTATAAAATCACTTTATAAAAACACATTATAAAGTCACTAGGAGAAAATTTGCCTGGTCACTTCCGCATGTTGAGCACTGCCAATGCAAAAGTACCTCCAAGCTACCAAATTTCAACACCAACCTAGACAATTTTCTGAACTGGGAAATGACTTCCCATAAACATATCAATGCTCCCTCCCAACCTAGGAGTAATCTTTTCATTTTCCAATAAGGAAGTCATCTCCATGAGTACAAGCTTGGCCCTTAAGTACACAAACTTTTCATTTTGGACAGAGGATTTTCCAAAATATCTGTTATATGCTCATCTGTGAAGATATACTGGAGAACCACTTCTCCCCTATGGGCTCTATCACGGAGAAAATAATACTTGATCTTAATGTGCTTCAACCTGTCATGGAACACCAGGTTCTCTGAAAGCTTCACACAACTCTGATTATCACAATATATCATGGTCGAATACAACACTTGATCAAACAATCCAAAAACCAGCTTACAAAGCCACACTGCTTCTGTACAAGAATCACAAGTTGCAATATACTCTGCTTTTGCAGTGCTGAATGAAAAAGACTTATGTTTCCTGCTATCCCATGACATCGTGGCAAAGATCAAACTGAAACATATCCAAGTAGCACTTCTTTTATCATCTGCACTCCCTGCCCAATCTGAATCGATAAATCCATGCAATTGTATATCATAACTCAAACGTCCCACAAAGAAAATATTCGACTGAGTATTCTCCAAATACATTAACGAGCAAATAAATTGTCTATACAAAGATGGGTCTACTAGATCAGAGTCTCTCATCTTCTTCAGATCTGTCACCATGGGAGTTTTCCAAATATTTACAATCCATCATCCGAGACTTCTAAAGAATCATTTTAATACATTTCCTTTTTTATATGAATTTTTCACCATGCTTATGTTGTACATGAGAGGCTCTGCACCAGGTTTCTTGAATCCATACAAGGTCTTCTTCTATCTTCATACATGGGTCTCTTTCTCCTCAAAACCTTGAGATTGTTCTATATTCTTCCCCTTCAATTTCTCTGCTGAGAAGAACAATCTTTACATCCATCTGATGTAAACTCCAACCCAGGGATACTGCAGGAGATATAATGGCTCAGGTAGAGTTATGTTTGGTTACTGGAACAAGTTGTCATCATAGTCTTCTCCCTCCTTATGGGATAACCCTCTAGCCTTGAGTCTCGCCTTGTATCTCTCAATGCTTAAGTCTTTTTCACAGTTTCTCACATACATTGTTCTTCATCACAACTTCCTTCCATTCCTTCTGCTTGACTGCTTCTAGTGGGTTCAAATTGGTTCAATTGGTTGTTCTGACTTTTCTTTCTTTCTTGGAATCTTCATGTTCTTCCTCATGTTTATCTTCAATGTTGGAGTCCATGGAATATTTTATAGATTACATGCCCTTCTTTCCTGAAGGCTCCAACTTTTTTCTTCCGCCATAGGAACATAAATGTATATGGACAACCAAGGATATTCAAGGCTTCTTTTCGAAGAATACTTCTTCTAGAGTCAAGTTGAACATGTGTTTCTTATCATGGATGCTACTTCCAATGAAGAACATGGACAGATACTTCATGGTATTCACAGATTCTTCAATGGATCATATTGTTGGGGATTAACTCCCTCCTAATCCCAGCTTCATTCCTGAATGAGCAATATTCATTCTCTTATTTTGGAATTATGTGATCAACTCCCTCCATCAGAGAGATTCCATGCTTCCGTCTACTACATCTCTCTTTTCTTTCTGCAAAGTGTCACAAGCTTGTTCTAGTTTCCTTTTGATGCCTGAATTCCTTCGAGTCTGACTCCTCTGAGTCTCTTTAAGTTTGTTTCTATCTGTTTTGATTGTTTCCCATCTTGCAGTTGTGTCAACCTTATAAGCTTATTCTATGACAGCTTCCACAAGGATTGTTCATCAAATATATTTCACAAGGGTACCTGCCCGGAACAAGAGCAACAAGAGAAAACAAGAAATATCTATCTAGAGGATATGTTAGTTCATCTTGTGAATAAGTATAATAAGCATCTATATCAATAGTATTCATATGACGTCAATTATTCATTTCACCTAGCAATAATAGAAGCTTTCAAAGACTTCTTTCTCAAATTGTAATGTAGCAACTATCACCCTTGATATATACAAATTTGAAGCTTAACAATTTAATCAAACCTAGAACATGAAGCCTCACCTGCTATGGAGGGTGCTCTTGTTCTTTTGAATGCGTTGAATCTAATATTACAGCTTGGACAAGGTCTCTAGTATTTTCCCTGCAAACACAATCATGTTTTTCTAGATGATATAACTTAGATAACATATACAAGTGCATACCTTTGAAACCTTGTAGCATCGTCCATCTTGTCTTTGAAACTCAATCAGAATATTCAATGATTAGAACAAGCTAGAAACTCAAAAATTTCAACTTTGACCACAAAAACAATTTGACTAGAAGTCAACCTTTGACTTTGACCAAAACTTTAAACTTGACGTTTTTGCTAGCTAAGAGTACCAAGAGGTGCGCTAGGCTAGGACGCACTAGGATGTCAAGTAATTAGGTAAAATTATTCACCAGAAGTGCCCGAACACAAGGGTTAGGGTTTGTTGCAGCTGCATAATAAGAAAACCTAGCTGCAACTGTAATTGGTGCCACAACGAGCTTGAAAAAGAACCATCATACTACCTTCCAGTGGTTAGAATATCTTGAAGTTGGTGTAGGCCCATAACCTGTTAGAATTAAAGAGATGTGCTCATTTTTCCATAGACAATATAGCAATATTGTCACCCAAACATAGGCACACAACCACCCCCGAGCATCTTTAACCTTGACATACATAATAGTTCCAAAAGAAAACCTTAAAACCAATAGCTAACCAAGGTAGTGTATCTCTCTCCAAGGCTAGCGTACCAAATAGGAAGTCCAAACCATAACCAAAGACCAAAATCCTAGTTGCAGTAGTTGTAGTTGCACTCCAAACTTGCACACCACTAGTCTGTGTGAGTTGTGAGAGTGTGTGTCAAATGAGCTCTAGTGCCCTCTTATTTATAGTCTTCCAAGTGACCTAATTGGTCTGACTTGTACCTATGGAGGACAATAATTTAATATAAATTATTATCTTGAGACGAATTGTCTTCTAGGGTTATTATCCAACGTTTTAGGGTTTCTCTTGCTTCCCGAAATATTTTAGTCTCGTCAAAGGTTACACGTAGAGGTTAATACCTCCCACAACTACCACAATATCAAAAGAACCAAGTAATCATTATTGATCCCAAGCCGAAGCAGCACCTCGAGGTGATATTTTTGTCTAGTGCACTTCCTTCCCAATCTGAGTTTGTATATCCCTACAACACCACTCCATCTCCTCCAAGATATCTCAATACTCCACTGTACCTCTAAAGTACCCGAGCACATGCTTTGCTACAATCTAATGCACATGCCTTGTCTCTACCATGAACTAAATCAAGGTGTTCACGGCGAAACAAATATATGTCTTGGTGTTGATCAAATACATCAAGGACCCTACCATCTACCTGTATATCCTGGGATCCACCAACTCTAAATCTGAAGTGTCAGTCTTCTTCAGATTGGTAATCATAGGTGTAGCCATCGGTTTACAGTCCTCCACCCCAAATCTCCTCAAGATCTCTACTACATACTTCCCTTGTCCAAGGAAGATCTCTCTTGATACCTACCATACCTATAACCCCAAGAAATAATGCATCAAGTCAATGTCCTTCATCTCGAACTCACTATCCAAATCTGCTTTGCACCCTGCAATAATATCCTCTGCACCTGTGAGAAATAAATCATCCACATAGAAAACCAATATGAGAGGATCCTCTCCAACAAGTATTAAGTACAAGTTAGGATCTGCCTCACTCTTGGTAAAACCCATACTCTACAAGTATCCATCAATCCTAGAATACCATGCCCTAGGTGCCTGTTTGAGTCCGTACAAGGCTTTCTTAAGCCTACATGCATGAGACTCCCTCCCATGTACCTCAAATCCATGAGGTTTCTCTATGTATACTTCCTCCTCAATAATCCCATTGAGGAACATTGTTTTCACATCTATCTGATGTATCCTCCACTTCATAACTGAAGCAATAGAAATAACAACTTGAATATAAGCATACTTGGTGACTGGAGAAAATGTCTTCTCGTAGTCCACTCCCTCTTTCTGGGAGAAACCTCTCGCCACAAACCTCACATTGAACTTCTCTATGCTACCATATGAAACATTATTAATCTTGTAGACCCACCTGGAACTCACAACTGACTTCCCCTTCGATCTCAACACTATGTCCCAAACATCATTCCTCATAATAGAGGTGTACTCCTATACCATGGAATCCCGCCATACCTGTTGAGTTTTTTCTTCCTCAAAACTGGAAGGCTCAACATCAATGATTCTACTCATAAGCTCCATATAGTTCGAAACTTCTTCAGAGGCCTGTGATCTCTTACCACACTCCTAGGAGCCTCACCAACATATCCCTCAATGTCTGTACTAGCCAATTGGGTCTCCTGATAGGGATAGAAGGGGATAACTCCTCCTCCCCACCTATATTCTTAATTGTTGATTGTTTCTCATCCTTTGGATCCTTATGCTCCTCGTTCTCTGTCATTCCTGATGACTCTCGAGTACTCCTAGATGAAAATTTCTCCTTGAACTTCACATATTTTCTCACAATTGTCTTCCTCTGCGTTGGAATGTAGATTATATAAGCCTTTGAGGTCTCGTTGTACCCCACAAATATACTCTTCAGTCCTGAAGGCTCCAACTTCATCATTTTCTCCACATGAACATGGATGTAGACTCAACAACCAAAGATCCTCAAATGTCCTATCTCTAGCTTCACCCCTGAGAATGCCTCCTTTGGAGTCTTGTCCCCCAATATCCTGTGAGGAATCATGTTCTGCACATACACCATCATATGACATTCCTCTGCCCCCAAAAACATGGGAAACTCTTGATCATGTATCATAGCCTTGGAAGAATCGATGATGGATTGATTATTTCTCTATGCAATCCCATTCTGTTGAGGTTTGTATAAGACTGTTAGCTCCCTCTTAATCCATTCCTTCTTGCAGAAACACTTGAAGTAATTGGAGGTGTACTCTCCCCCATTATCCAATCTCAATACCTTGATATTCTTACCTATCTAATTCTCTATCTAATCCCTAAACTCCTGAAACTGACTGAAGACGTCATCCTTGGTCTTCATAAAGAAGATACAGGTTTTCTTGGAAAAATCATCAATAAATGTTACATAGTATGATGATCCCTGTAATGATGTTGCTAACATCGGCTCACTCACATTTGAGTGAATAAGATCCAAGATCCTCTTTGACCTACTCTCGCTACTAGGAAAATCAACCTTGGCACTCTTTCCAAGTGCACACCCTCTGCACACTCCCTACTACACAATCATGAACTCTAGAATACCTATAACAATCCCCCTCAGAATTGGCAATGCCTTGCAGTGTAGGTGTCCCAAACTTCTATGCCACAACTCACAGAGTTTGTCACTTTCATGTACCAAATCCTGAACAATCTTGCCCTGCAACCTATATAAAGTGTCTTCTCTAACCCCAACGACCATTGCGTTGTCTGGGCTAGCTTTCTCTGGATGTATGAGTACCTACCCTCTATGAAAAGTAACGACAAAACCCTTGTCCTCCATAGCTGAGACTGAAAGAAAATTCTTCTTCAAACCTGGTACATAAAGCACATCATGGGCATCAAACGTACCTCCTGAATTGAGTTGGAATGTAACTGTTCTCTCTCCCTTTACTACATATTTGGCATCATCACCAAGATCCATATGAACCTTTGAGTCCCTCTCCATCAGACTGCTAAATAACTCCCACGCTTCTCTCATATGACGAGATGCACCACTATCCAAGCACTCCTCATTGTTGTGCTAGTAGAAAGGCAATAAACCATTGAGTAATCCTTCTCAAATTTCTCTGCAAACTCATCAAGATAGATCTTTGTTGATGTTGTTGTTTGTGTCTTTCCATTACCCTTCTTCTTCTCTGGACACTAAGATGCATAATGTCCATTCTTATGACATGAGAAGCACTTGATTTTACTCAAGTCCTTCTTCTTCCCTGGATGTGATGACCCTCCATCACTTTTACCCTTCTTTCTAGAACCCTTTCCTTTTCTCTTCGTTGTCTTACTAAAAAGATCTCAGTTCTCTTCACTACCTCTGTGCTTGCTACTCTTCGACTCCTCCCGAATCTCTTCTTGGAATCATCCCAAAGTCTTTGCCAATATGAGATATTTTCTAGAGCACAAAATCCTTTGAAAAATGGTTTCCATGACTTGGGAAGATCATTCACTACCACATTCACGAGCTCTGCATCCTCATTTTTCTCCCCTAAGGCTACAAGTTGATCATGTACTTGTGTGATCCTCATGAGATAGTTGGTAAAATTATTTGATCTAGACATCTAAACCGATATGAGTTTATTCCTTAACACCATCTTCCTATTCGTGTTCTTTCTCTGGAATAAACTTACCAGGGCATCAAACATATCTTTGGTCGTCTTCTTCTTGTTTAGGTGAGGGGTTAGATTATCCTTCATTGAATCTAGGAGGAACCTTTCTGCTTTGATATCATTCTTGTTGTGAGAATCTAAAGCTACTAGATTTTCCGGTGGAGTAATTTCTTTATCCACTAATTCCCATAGGTCATACTCCAACGCCAAAGTCACTCTTATTTTCCAAGATAGGAAGTTGGATGATCCATCCAATCCGTCTTCAACTATCAATGGTGTTGCTGCCATCCCTAAGACCTGATAAAATACCTTGGAAATAACCTTCTAATGGAAACTTACCCTGTGCTGACCTATATGTCCTATACGTGATTGTCAACACTACAAATCATGTATATACAGGATTTGACACACTGCAAATTGTGTATGTACACGACTGTGTCTTTTGTGAATTGTGTATGCCTCTGTACACCTGCAAAAACTTAGCTCTGCCTCAATACAATTATTTCCTTGAAAAAATCATTCTTCTATTTCATTTTGTTGGTTATGAATATGCTATGGATATAATATTTGGCTTCCCTTCAAAGCACCTGCTATGATTTCATGTTGATTTTCTAGAGGATTCAACCCTTGGTATGCTATGATACCATGTTGAAATTTCTCCTACTCAACACCTAACAATTAGCTAAAAAAAATCACTTTATCTACTAAAAGAACAACTGAGTAATCAACTAAACATGCAGCAGAAGCATAAATAAGGAAACCAAATCAAACACATAAGAACACCAATTTTTTTGGGTATAAACCCCTGGAAAAATCCCGAAGGGAAAACCAATGTTGAGAATGATTTTATTATGCTAAAATTAGGGCTCACGTAATAGGGATAATGGCCCATTGAGAGAAATACGACTACAGACTAACCTAGAAAGGTATGACCTGTTGTACGACCAGTTCAGGCATGTTTTTCGAGGCATATGTGATTCGCCTTCTTGTGAATTACATATATATGCGACCGTCTACACTGTGAACCACGTATCTGTATGGAAAACTTGTACGTTAAGTTCTGTACGATTCGACACTCTCTTGTGGCTTCCTTAGACTGAAACCCACCTACGTAAGCCTCTGCTATATCTTCTCCTTGACCTTATATCTAGATGGAAGTCCTTCTCCTTCCCTATCCAAGATCTCCTTGAATATATCAAGTGTCTTTCTTCTTCACCCTAGCCTTTCTTTTATAATCACGAGTTATAATATATTTTTAATCTCAATAGTGATCTATGGTTGAGATTACTTCTCACACTCACTTGAGATTTAGATTACATGATGCATGCTAAGTACTTTTACATTTTTCTTAGATAACTCAATTAAATAATTACATAATTAATTAATAAAATAAATTTTATTTAATAATTCCTTTAATTAAAGTAAATCCAAGAGCAGGAGGCTTTGGATGATTTCCACACGTCTAGACACATAGACCTATGCGGAAATATTTGTCTGATGCTACCACTAACATCAACAATCCTCAGCTACCAATCCAACACTTGAAGATCGAGAAGGGATGAGAAGGAACCTAAGGAGAACTCTAAGGTTTCCCATAAGAGGGGAGAGCAGAAGATGAGGGATGAAACCAGGCCTAGAGAAAGAATTTTTCTCCCAAACCAAGGCTTGTTCTCCTTGTGTGTGAAACTGAAAACCATTGCAAAAAACCATAGGTTGAAAAAACATTTGTCCTATGGGAAGGTGACCATCATGAGGAACATTTCCTACCATATCTTTAATGGAATAGTGAGGTGAAATAGGAGAAGTTTGGAAAAGTTTGTCACAAAAATCATAGTCTGGGAAAATCATGTCCTTATCCTTATCAAAGTCAAAGCACAACGATGGTCGAAAATATTCTTCGTAGAATAAATGCAAGTTCTCAAAGGAGTAAGTATCAGACCATCCAGGATAAGACCCGAAATCATCATGAGATTGCTACAATAAGTCATCCCTGGGTGATCATAACAAATTAGTAATCATGTCATCTTCATGTTTCCACACATCCAAGTCTTTAGCCATCACACATGGTTTTTGTAAAGGAAAAAATTTAAAACGACCTTCGATGTCATAAATGGGATATTCATTAAGGTTAGAACAAATAACATCCCATTTATGTCTCCCAACATGAATAAATTCATCAATATTGCTAATCACGTCATTAACTTTATTATAATATGAAGGGTCTAATGCATCCAAGGGTTCTTCTAGCACCTCTTCACTTCCGAATCATAAAATGAAGCAACATAAAAAAACTTGGAAAGGAGTATAACTCACCACATTCTATTCTTCATGTGTAGGAGGAATGGAAGCTTGGATGAATTCATCAAATAGAGGAGAAAATACTCGTGCTTCTTCTTCATGACGAGCCTCCTTGTGGATTAGGTATTCAACAAGGTGTGTTTCATCAAAGTGTTCTTCTTCAACATATTCATAAGGAAACTCATGTTTGTGTATTTGGCGATCGTCTTCATGACTCACCTCTTTAGGTTCTTGTTCTTCAATAAAATATTCATTGTCTTCTATGGAATCATGAGGTGATTCTTTCTCCTCTTTGAGGGATTGGTAACCCTCTGCATTGAATTCATCATATTCTTTGAATGTTTCTTCTTCTGGAAGGTCATATTCCTCAATCAATTCAATATCTTCCTCAACAAGTGGAGCAACTATCAATGCCTCATCTTCATGTGGATTAACATTCTCAACCAAGTCCCTTTCTCAGATATGATGATCTTCCCTAAGACCTTGTATACTAAGGTCAGGGGAGAACCCCTCCAGTATACATGCCACTGTGAGCTCACGTAGAATGTATTCATGTGTGTGAGACCACAGAGCCCACAACTTAAGGACTATGTTAATAATATTTGTGCAACAAGATATACCTTCTTGGATTGCAACCAAGTTTTGTAAATAATCAGACGAGTATATAAACAACTTTATTTGCACATCTTCATGCTCCACTCCTAAGTCTCATATATACTTCAAAAATTTTGCAACATGATCAATGTACAAACCCTTGAAATTTGGATGGTCTTCTAATCATCCTATATTAATCTCATTTGGGTATTCAGAAAACCTTTCATAATCAATAAAAGCATGCATTTTGTGAAAATCTCATAGTGCCATGATTCCATCACTTGAGAATATACAATATCAGAAAATAAAGAGTAGGATGCCACCTCAAAATATGTTGGTGGAGTCGACATATGATATATTTAAGATCATCAAAATAAGGTGAGGGAACTACCCTTTAGTTAATAGATAAACTTGTAAGATAAGGGCTTGCGAGAAGTTTACCAAAGATGTGTCATTAAGGAGAATGACTCAATCCTCCTTGGAAACGGTGCCAAAAATTTATTGTAGGATTTCTACTTGTGAAAATCCATCCACAAGATCCCCAAGTATTGCGCAACTATGGAAGAATCTACCACTGTCACCTAAGTAGAGAATTCCATTATTTTAGTGATGGAACATATCCACCACAAGGGAGGCTTCCTTGGTGACCTCAAGGGATCAAATAAAAAGTTTAGTAGCCAATCCTACCACCCCCTATCTTGATCATTAGATGGTTGGTCTAGCTCAGGGAAAGAGAACAGGTTTGAAGATGATTTGGTACCTTCCCAGAATAAGAACACTTTGCAACATATATATAGCAATTTCCAAGCTAAATTATAAAATAAATACCTCTTTTAGACACTAGAAAAGTTGTAACAGACCCACGATGGGGCATAAAATTTTTCTCTTTTATTAAAGGACATATTTTCCATCCATGGTTTCTAATTTGGGAAGTCAGGGAACTAATCCGACCTCCCGGTCAAGGATCTCCGATTCTGAAGCCAACGACTCTCTGAGACCCTGATGGTCTCGCTTTGTAATTAAACACAAACCCTTTCGACTTCTAGGTGCAGGTCTAATGGTACCCGCGACCTTCTCTTCGTGCTTGGGAAATATCTAAGTTACAATGCTAGCCCCTTTTCTGATAAGCCCCTTGCCGCAAACCCTCAACCCTCGGGCTAGAGCCTGCTACAGGATCGTTCTAATTCCTCCAATGAGCCGAAATAGCTCTTCGGGCTTTTACTCAGAAACCCTTAACAAATTTGATCCACACGTCCTTTCCCGAAAACCCTACCTGTGCCAACATATACCAGGTGAGAGTCTTCACCTATTTGGCCAAGCTAACAATTTCTTTTTGGGTTTCATGACTTCGTGAATCCTTGTGTCGAGGTTCTTAGTCCCTCGATCCCCCAAAACCCGATAGGCCAAAATACTGAAAACAACTTTAATCGCCGATTATCCCTTGGCCCACATCTCGGTCCATGTGACTGCTTTTCCCCGTGATCGCAACCTTCTTTCAGAACTTCGGGGTTTCCAACACCGAAATGCCCCGGTTCCTTGTGTTCAGGATTCATTAAATGCCAAATCCTGGTATCCTGAAATGCCACTCCCCGAATTTCTCCTCCAAGGATTACTTTTCCCCGGCTCTTCGCGTTTCGCAATTTTGGAGTTTCAATTACCGAAGTGCTCGACTCTCTGTAATGGAACCCCCGAATTGTCGATTTCCGAAATCCCGATACCCGGTGTGACCGCAGCCTCGCTCTCCTCTATGTTGCATTTTGCGACTTCGGGGTTTTTGTCCCCAAGAGTTCGGATTTCTTGTCCCCCAGAACGTTTGAAATTACGAATCTCGATATTCCGAAATGTCGAAATGGCTGGTCTACGGCTATTCCTCCAAATGCTTTCGGAGTTTCGCGTTTCGGGAATTCGTGATTCCCGCTGCACAATTTCCTTGACCCTTCGATCTCCCAGTATCTGAAATGCCAAAATACTGAATCCCGAAATGTCGAAACTTCAATCTTGTGGGAGATCAACGGCTCTGAACCTCCCCTGATCCGACGGCTCTGATCCTTTTGGGATTTCGTGTGTCAAGAGTCCCAAACTCTTACCCTTTGCATGCCCGATACCCGGAATGCCGAAATGCCGAAATTTCGCTCTATGTCCCTCTTGAACCAACGACTACGATCCAATTGGATCGACGACTCGCGTCCTTTCAGGAATTTTCCCGAAAGCTTGACCGCTCGCCACATGTCCTCCTGTTCGATGGTCACGATGCTTTTAGGACTTTGATGAGTCCTATTCTCTGCATACGAGGGTTAAAACTCGTGCTCCTTTCCCCAGATCCGATGGCTATAAGATATCTATGCAAGATCTGACGGCCCAGATATGTTCTCTTCCACTGCGCTCTTTTGCGTTGCCTAGATGTGAGCCTTCAACGCTCCAGATATTTTCCTCTACTTGATCCGACGACAATTGTAACTCCTCCTTATGCCCTCTGTTTCCTCCTACCTTGGAAGATTTTCGAAGCTTTAAAAGGCCTTGACCTTTTCTCCTGCTATGAAGCCTGCGCTCACGGCTTCTGTCTACGTTCTTGAAGATGCTTCTCCTCTTGAGCTTCCTCAAACTCAAACCCTCCAAAGGGTCTCCTTCCGGCCTCCACGATACTTGTAGGAATCTGTGCATGAAAACACTCTCCCTCCTAAGCTTTGTCCTCTTTGGATCCTCAAAGGATTCTTCGACTTCTGTGCTCCTTGCAGCTATCACTCTTGTGCCCAAAGGCACTTTTCCTCCTGAGCTTCTCTTCTTTGAAACCTTGAAAGGTTTCCTCGACCTCTGTGATTCCTACAGGGTATTTGCACACACAAAGGTGCTATCTGTCCTAAGATTTTCTATTGCTCAGACCTCTAAGGGACTTAACCCTTCCCTCTCCCTCAGATGGAGAATCTGATTCCCTCTTGGCAGTCTCTTGCTCAAGCAAATCCTTTCTGAGCCTGCAGGGTATTCAACAATCCTGTGAAGGTCCTATCCCTTGGACGCTTCTCTATTCCAGAACTCAAAAGATTTCTTTCCTGTACTCTGTGCGCCGGCTCTATGCCCTCCTGAAAGAGTTTCTACATAACTCTTCAAAGATTCTATCTTCCTCCTTGAACTCACAATGGAGTTCTTCCTCAATGCAATCGGTGCATCTGCTCAATGCCCTCCTGGCAGAGCTCTACAAAACTCCTCGGAGATTCAGTTTTCTTCTATGCCTTTCCTCTGCACAGTCCTGTCTCCAAGGTATTCAACAACATTGATATCTTTCCATGAGTTTAAGACTTCAACTGGTGGACCCTCCTCGCGCGACCTTGTCCAAATTCCGCAGAATTGGAAATGCACTCTATGCACTGGCTCTCAGAACCTGCAACGTTCTGTCACGCCCTCTTGGCATGAGACCACAAAGAACCCCAAACCTGAAATCAAAGAACCCAATAGGTAGCAGAATCTATCTGTCCCTGCAAATGCATACTAACACACACATATACAACATATAAAGAACACACCAAGACATTCAAGCAACCACAGAATAACATGCAGGAAAAACTGCTGTTTATATTAATATGAAATGTCTCCTTTACAAGGTGTTCTTGAGCTCAGACTTTTACAGAGTCTTGACTGCTTCTCTATCTGCTCTTCTAACTCTTGATACATTTCCAAAACAAGATCCAAAATATATTTTACATGAGGGGACTCTTCGAGCTCTTCCCTCCATCCTCACCTACTCTATTCAATTACATTGAATTTTCAATTAAATGGCTGTCTAGTCCAGATTGGATCTAGATCCCAGCCTTACAACCATTAAGGTCTATCTACATCTAAATATTGCGTATAGGCATGGCCTTTTGGCTCTAAGAGCCTTACAATATTAAATGCCCTTAATTCAAATTCAAAATATGAGAGGGTTGGCACCTCTCTTCCTTGAATGTGCGTCTTGAATGCACTGAGTGGGCTGGCTGGTTGGCACATGGCTAGCTTGGGAGCGATGCTACTGCATCATACTCCTCTGCTGCGAAAATTCATGATCTCCCCAACACCGCTATTGAAATCCTCCTGGATCCCAAACAGTTCTCTGGAGCTATTCACCTGCTCCATCTCTCTGCTACTGCTGCTTTCACTGCTCCGCTGCTGCTATCTCCCTTTTGCTCAGCTTCCCATCGCTGGTAGTCTCTTCTGATCTGATCATCAACTCTCTAATCTCATCGATCACCTCATCCAACTGCTCCTTGGGCTAGCTTTGTATTTGCAGTCTGCTCGACTACACTGCTTCTCTGCAAATGGGTAGATCATCATGATCTCCCATATCATTCTCTCTATCCTCTGTGGCCTTGATTTGCCATCCTGCTGCAGATTCCCCTCCTGCAGTTCTATCACTGAACTGTTGTTCAACTTCTCCCTGTGGCAGTTATGATTTTGCCATTTCTCCTACTGGTGTATCTCCAGCTCTCTCCAACTGCTCCTTAGACTGGAATTCACCTTCATTTTCTTCCGACCTGATTTGTTGGATGTGCATGCCCTGCACCTTCAACCTTCTCTCTAGGGATTCAATATCTTGATACAGCTCAACAAAATCTATGCTATCTACTTCTTCTTCTTTTTCTCCTGCTGCAAACTCTAATGCTGCAGTCTTCTCAACTTTCTGGCTGAAAATGTTGATCCATTCCTCGGCTTGGGCAGTCTCTAACATCTGTTCCAATGCTTCCTCTTCCTTAACAGTCAATACTAGTTGTCCTTCTACTGCTGCATCATCAACACAGATTCTTGCCTCCCCTGGGCGATGTGGCAAGAATATCCCAATTCCCCCAATCATCAGAAGATTCCTTTGATCCTCCTTTTCTGTCAGCTGTCCTTGCTGGTATGAACTCAACTCTGAGCTCATCTGCTCTCCCTTTCCATCCTGGCAGTATGGGATTTATCCTCTGCTGCACTCTTGGCAGTCTATGAGACCCTAAGATCTCATCTTATTGCCCTCCTGGCAACCTGAAATTTCGTTCCTGCCCTCTTGGTAGTCTATGAGATCCCGCAGTGATCTCATCTCATCGCCCTCCTGGCAATGTGAAATTCCCTCGCTGTCCTCTTGACAGTTTATGATATCCCGCAACGACCTCATCTTATTTCCCTCTTGGAAATTGGGAATTTTTGTTCTACCCTCTTGGCAGTCTCTGAGATCTTCCAGTGATCTTAGTTCATCCTCATTATTGAGATTTCTCCCAGCTTCTGGCTCACATACATGAACAATCTTCTCTTCATATCTGAGGCTTTCAGCATGCCTTAACCACATTTTCAACAACCTCCGCTGTCTTTTGGCCACCAATTCTCTGATTGGCCATTTTTCTTTCCTCGCTTTCATGGGCCATACATACACCCAATGTGATCTTGCATCCTGCTACATCTGCAGTGCAAGTTCCTCCATTCTCGCTCTGATCTCAACGAGCTCCTTATCCATCTCATCTTTGCTTGGCTACTGATGGATCTTCTTTCCATCGCATCCATGGTCTTCAACAACCATCTTCCTGCCTTTTGTCTGCCCTCCTGGAAAACCTATTGCTGTCACGCTGCAACCGTGAGTGATTCTAGCTTTCCCTACAGTCCACCTGACTGTCTTTTGACTGTTTCATACCTGCGAGCAATCAACAAAGAGTCTCAACACTCTGTCTCCTTCTTCTTGTCTTCTGCGAGCTGCCTCTTTCGCCTACTGAAGTCAAATCCCGCTCTGATACCACATGTCACAAACCCCTGACCCTCGAGCTAGAGTTCACTACAGGATCGTTCTAATTCCTCCAATGAGCCGAAATAGCTCTTCGGGATTTTACTTAGAAACCCTTAACAAATTTGATCCACAGGTCCTTTCCCGAAAACCCTACCTGTGCCAACATATACTAGGAGAGAGTCTTCACCTCTTTGGCCAAGCTAACAATTTCTTTTCGGGTTTCGCGACTTCGTGAATCCTTGTGTCGAGGTTATTGGTCCCTCGATCCCCCGAAACCCGATAGGCCAAAATACCGAAAACAACTTTAATCACCGACTAGCTCTTGGCCCGCATCTCGGTCCATGTGACCGCTTTTCCCCGTGACCACAACCTTCTTTCGGAACTTCGGGGTTTCCAACGCCAAAATGCCCCGGTTCCTTGTCTTTGGGATTCTCGAAATGACAAATCCCGGTATCCCGAAATTCCACTCCCCGGCTTTCTCCTCCAAGGATTACTTTTCCCCGGCTCTTTGCGTTTCGCGATTTCAGAGTTTCAATTGCCGAAGTGCTCGGTTCTCTGTAGCGGATTCCCTGAATTTCCGATTTCCGAAATCCCGATACCCGGTGCGACTGCAGCCTCACTCTCCTCTATGTCACATTTTGTGACTTCGGGGTTTTCGTCCCCAAGAGTCGGGATTTCTTGTCCCCCAGGACTTCCGAAATTCCAAATCACGATATTCCGAAATGTCGAAATGGATGGTCTACGACTATTCCTCTGAACGCTTTCGGAGTTTCACGTTTCGGGACTTCGTGATTACCGCTGCATAAATTCCTTGACCCTTCGACCTCCCGATATCCAAAATGCCGAAATACCGAATCCCAAAATGCCGAAACTCCACTCTTGCAGGCGATCAACGAATTTTAACCTCCCCTGATCCGACAACTCTAATCCTTTCGGAATTTCGTGGGTCAAGAGTCTCGAACTCTTACCCTTTGCATGCACGGTACTCGGAATGATGAAATGCCGAAATTTCTCTCTATGTCCCTCTTGAACCAACGGCTACGATCCAATTGGATCGATGGCTTGCGTCCTTTCGGGAATTTTCCTGAAACCTTGACTGCTCGCCACGTGTCCTCCCGTTTGATGGTCACGATGCTTTCGGGACTTTGACAAGTCCTCTTCTCTTCATACGAGGGTTAAAACTTGTTAAGAACCAAACATCAATATAGCATAGAAAAACCTCAGGAAAAGTACTCAACACCTTGAAAAAGATATAATTTCAGATAATAAGCCTCTTCGAGGGGGAAACCTCCCTTTACCCCACTTAAATGTTCAAGTACAAGATGATCAAAATGAAAATGTCTCCTTGGTATATATAGGAGATTAGGAGGTATAATTACAACTAATGGCCTAAAGCCGACATAAATAAAATAACATTACTAATATAATATGCCCTAATTAAGGGGTAATGAGCCAATATTAGGGCTTAA
>ML781517.1:47930-104702 GCA_009831015.1 Picea engelmannii
GCATTTCTTCACCTTCATCAAGAGTCCAATTAGGATTTTCTGGAGGCTTATTTGGTGTAGAAGGTCCCTTTTTTGGTGGCATGTTGGCCAAATATCACTTTTGAATCTTGATTTTGAGGCGGTTCTGCTAGCCAATATTTATTATGTTCTATCTCCCAAGTTTCGGCCCTTCTGGGTATGAAAATTTATTTTAGGTAGTTCTCTGATATCTATTCTCTACAATGCCACAGGTCTGATCAAAATTGGATGTGCCAAGTGGAATTTACAGTAACTTCCTCACAACTTGCCGATTTTTTTCCTGTCCAGGAGATCTCACTTGTATAGCATGCCCCGCACAAAATAATTGATATCAAATTCTGAAAATCGCACCCAAAATACTACAAACTTTCCATGATCCAATGAAACCAGTCCCACTCAATTTTGATACTCTAACAAGAAGTTATGATTGTTTTACCTAGAACACCTTCTTGAGACTAGTCAGATACCCTATCTTACACAAGGTATATCTACAAATTTAAGATGACCCAGACTCTGAAATTTTTACCACCGATAACTTACTTATTTCTGTAAATGGCCTCTAGAGTTCAGGGTCTGAAACGTTACATAAATTTTTTTATAGCGACAATTCTGCAATGAATCATTTCAGGATGATTGCAGAACCCTATCTTGTATAGGCTGTATCTCCGAAAGTATAAGGCCGCAGGAGCTGAATTTTGAACCCAACGTACCTTGATCCGTCTACTAAATATCCTCCAAGCCGTTCCTTCTGAAACATTGTAGAAAAAAATTTATAGATAAAATTCCACAGTGTCTCAGATGTAGCAGCGAAACCCCAAGACCTTGAGCTCTGATACCATATGTTAAGAACCAAACATCAATATAGCATAGAAAAACCTCAGGAAAAGTACTCAACGCCTTGAAAAAGATATAATTTCAGATAATAAGCCTCTTCGAGGGGGAAACCTCCTTTTACCCCACTTAAATGTTCAATTACAAGATGATTCAAAATGAAAATTTCTCCTTGGTATATATAGGAGACTAGGAGGTATAATTACAATTAATGGCCTAAAGCCGACATAAATAAAATAACATTACTAATATAATATGCCCCAATTAAGGGGTAATGATCCAATATTAGGGCTTAACAAAACTTGTGCTCCTTTCCCCGGATCCGATGGCTATCGACTATCTGCGCAAGATCTTACGACCCATATCTGTTCTCTTCTGCTGTGCTCTTTTGCGCTGCCTGGATGTGAGCCTTCAATGCTCCAGATATTTTCCTCTGCTCGAGCCGACGATAGTTGTAACTCCTCCTTATGCACTTTGTTTCCTCTTACCTTGGAATATTTTCCAAGCTTCAAAAGGCCTTGGCCTTTTCTCCTACTACGAAGCCTGCGCTCGCGGCTTCTGTCTATGTCCTTGAAGACGCTTCTCCTTTTGAGATTCCTCGAACTCAAACCCTCCAAAGGGTCTCCTTCCAGCCTCCGTGATACTTGCAGGACTCTGTGCATGAAAACACTCTCCCTCTTGAGCTTTGTCCTCTTTGGATCCTCGAAGGATTCTTCGACTTCTACGCTCCTTGCAACTGTCTCTCTTTTGCACAAAGGCACTTTTCCTCCTGAGCTTCTCTTCTCTGAAACCTTGAAAGGTTTCCTCGACCTCTGTGATTCCTACAGGGTCTCTGCACACATGAAGGTGCTATCTGTCCTGAGATTTTCTATTGCTCAGACCTCTAAGGGACTTAACCCTTCCCTCTCCCTCAGATGGAGAATTTGATGCCCTCTTGGCAGTCTCTTGCTCAAGCAACTCCTTGTTGAGCCTGCATGGTATTCAACAACCCTGTGAAAGTCTTATCCCTTGGACGCTTCTCTATTCCAGAACTCAAAAGATTTCTTTCCTTCACTTTGTGCGTTGGCTCGATTCCCTCATGGCAAAGTTTCTACATAACTCCTTAGAGATTCTGTCTTCCTCCTTGAACTCACAATGGAGTTCTTCCTCAATGCAAACTGTGCATCTGCTCAATGCCCTCCTGGAAGAGCTCTACATAACTCCTCAGAGATTCTATCTTCTTCTATGCCTTTCCTCTGCACAATCCTGTCTCCAAGGTATTCAACAACATTGAGATCTTTCCATGAGTTTAAGACTTCAGTTGGTGCACCCTCCTGGCGCGTACTTTTCCAAATTCCACAGAATTGGAAATGCACTCTATGCACTGGCTCTCAGAACCCGTAGCGTTGTGTCATGCCCTCTTGGGATGAGACCACAAAGAACCCCAAACCTGAAATCAAAGAACCCAATAGGTAGCAAAACTTATCTGTCCCTACAAATGCATACTAACACACACATCTACACCATATAAAGAACACACCAAGACATTCATGCAACCACGAAATAACATGTAGGAAAAACCGCTGTTTATATTAATATGAAATGTCTCCTTTACAAGGTGTTCTTGAGCTCAGAATTTTACAGAGTCTCGACTCCTTCTCTATCTGCTCTTCTAACTCTTGCTACCTTTCCAAAACAAGATCCAAAATCTCTTTTACATGAGGGGACTCTTTGAGCTCTTCCCTCCATCCTCACCTACTCTATTCAATTACATTGAATTTTCAATTAAATGGCTGTCTAGTCCAGATTGGATCTAGATCCCAGCCTTACAACCATTAAAGTCTATCTACATATAAATCCTGCATATAGGCATGACCTTTTGGCTCTAACAACCTTATAATATTAAATGCCCTTAATTCAAATTCAAAATATGAGAGGGCTGGCGCCTCTCTTCCTTGAATGTGCGCCTTGAATGTGATGAGTGGCTGGTTGGATGGCACATGGCTAGCTTGGGAGAGATGCTACTGCATCATACTCCTTTGCTGCGAAAACTCATGAGCTCCCCAACACTGCTGTTGAAATCCTCCTGGATCCCAAATAGTTCTCTGGCGCTGGTCACCTGCTCCATCTCTCTGCTGCTGCTGCTTTCACCGCTCCGTTGCTACTGTCTCCCTTCTGCTCAAATTCCCATTGCTGGTAGTCTTTGCTGATTTGATCATCAGCTCTCTGATTTCATCGATCACCTCATCCAGCTGCTCCTTGGGTTGGCTATGTCTTTGCAGTCTGCTCGGCTGCACTGCTTCTTTGCAATTGGGTAGATAATCATGATCTCCCATATCATTCTCTCCATCCTCTGTGGCCTTGATTTTCCATCCTGCTGCAGATTCCCCTCCTGCAGTTCTATCACTAAAATACTGTTTAGCTTCTCCCTATGGCAGTTCTACTTCTGCCATTTCTCTTGCTGGTGTATCTCTAGCTCTCTCCAATTGCTCCTTAGACTGGAATTCACCTTCATTTTCTTCTGACCTGATCTGTTGGATGTGCATGCCCTGCACCTTCACCCTTCTCTCCAAGGCTTCAATCTCTTGATACATCTCAGCAAAATCTATTTTGTCTGCTTCCTCTTCTTTTTCTCTTGCTGCAAACTCCAATGCTGTGGTCTTCTCAGCTTCCTGGCTAAAAATGTTGAGCCATTCCTCAGAATTCTCATCTTCCTCGGCTTGGGAAGTCTCTAACATCTGTTCCAACGCTTCCTCTTCCTTAACAGTCAATACTTGTTGTCCTTCTGCTCTTGCATCAACAACACAGACTTTTGCCTCCCCTGGGCGATGTGGAAAGAATATCCCAATTCCCCCAATCATCATCAGAAGATTCCTCTGATCCTCCTTTTCTGTCAGCTGTACTTGCTGGTATGAACTCAACTCTAAGCTCATCTACTCTCCCTTGCCCTCCTGGCAGTATGGGAATTCTCCTCTGCTGCACTCTTGGCAGTCTATGAGTCCCTCAAATCTCATCTTATTGCCCTCCTGGCAACCTGAAATTTCGTTCCTGCCCTCTTGGCAGTCTATGAGATCCCACAGTGATCTCATCTCATTGTCCTCTTGGCAATGTGAAATTCCCTCGTTGTCCTCCTGACAATTTATGAGATCCCGCAATGACCTCATCTTATTTCCCTCTTGGCAATTAGAAATTTCTGTTCTGCCCTCTTGGCAGTCTCTGAGATCTTCCAGTGATCTCAGTTCATCCTCATTACTGAGATTTCTCCCAGCTTCTGGCTCACATGCATGAACCATATTCTCTTCATCTCTGAGGCTTTCAGCATGCCTCAACCACATTTTCAATAGCCTTCGCTGTCTTTTGGCCACCAATTCTCTGATTGGCCATTTTGCATTCCTCGCTTTCATGGGCCATTCATACACCCAATGTGATCTTGCATCTTGCTGCATCTACAGTGCAAGTTCCTCCATTCTTGCTCTGATCTCGGCGAACTCTTTATCCATCTCATCTTTTCTTGGCTTCTAATGGATCTTCTTTCCATCGCGTCCATGGCCTTCAACATACATCTTCCTGCCTTCTGTCTGACCTCTTGGCAAACCTGTTGCTGTCACTCTACAATCGTGAGTGCTTCCAGCTTTCCCTACAATCCACCTAACTGTCTTTTGACTGCTGTGTACTTGTGAGCAATCACCACAGAGTCTCAACACTCTGTCTCCTTCTGCTTCTCTTCTGGAAGCTTCCTCTATCACCTACAAAAGTCAATTCCCACTTTGATACCACATGCCACAAACCCCCGACCCTCTGGCCAGAGTCCGCTACAGGATTGTTCTAATTCCTCCAATGAGCCGAAATGGATCTTCGGGCTTTTACTCAGAAACCCTTAACAAATTTGATCCACACGTCCTTTCCCGAAAACCCTACCTGTGCCAACATATACCAGGTGAGAGTATTCACCTATTTGGCCAAGCTAACAATTGCTTTTCGGGTTTCATGATTTCGTGAATCCTTGTGTCGAGGTTCTTAGTCCCTCGATCCCCCAAAACCCGATAGGCCAAAATACTGAAAACAACTTTAATCGTCGATTAGCCCTTGGCCCACATCTCGGTCCATGTGACTGCTTTTCCCCATGACCGCAACCTTCTTTCGGAACTTCGGGGTTTCCAACACCGAAATGCCCCGGTTCCTTGTGTTCGGGATTCCCTAAATGCCAAATCCTGGTATCCTGAAATGCCAGTCCCCGACTTTCTCCTCCAAGGATTACTTTTCCTCGGCTCTTCGCGTTTCGCAATTTTGGAGTTTCAATTACCGAAGTGCTCGATTCTCTGTAGTGGAATCCACGAATTGTCGATTTCTGAAATCCTGATACCCGGTGTGACTGCAACCTTGCTCTCCTCTATGTTGCATTTCGCGACTTCGAGGTTTTCATCCCCAAGAGTTCGGATTGCTTGTCCCCCAAAACTTTTGTCCGAATCCCGATATTCCGAAATGCCAAAATGGATGGTCTATGGCTATTCCTCCGAACTCTTTCAGAGTTTCACGTTTCGGGACTTTGTGATTCCTGCTGCACCAATTCCTTGACCCTTCAACCTCCCAGTATCCAAAATGCTGAAATACCGAATCCCAAAATGCCGAAACTCCACTCCTGCAGGAGATCAACGGCTCTAAACCTCCCCTGATCCAACGACTTTGATCATTTCAGGATTTCATGGGTCAAGAGTCCCGAACTCTTACCCTTTGCATTCCTGGTACCCGGAATGCTGAAATGCTGAAATTTCGCTCTATGTCCCTCTTGAACCAACGACTACGATCCAATTGGATCGACGGCTAGTGTCCTTTTGAGAATTTTCCCGAAACCTTGACCACTCGCCACGTGTCCTCCTGTTCGATGGTCACGATGCTTTCAGGACTTTGATGAGTCCTCTTCTCTTCATACGAGGGTTAAAACTTGTGCTCCTTTCCCCGGATCCAATGGCTATCGACTATCTGCGCAAGATCTGATGGCCTAGATCTGTTCTCTTCCATTGCGCTCTTTTGCGCTGCCTGGATGTGAGCCTTCAATGCTCCAGATATTTTCCTCTGCTCGATCCGACGACAGTTGTAACTCCTCCTTATGTGCTTTGTTTCCTCCTGCCTTGGAAGATTTTCCAAGCTTCAAAAGGCCTCGGCCTTTTCTCCTGCTACGAAGCCTGCGCTCACGACCTCTGTCTGCGTTCTTGAAGAAGATTCTCCTCCTGAGCTTCCTCGAACTCAAACCCTCCAAAGGGTCTCCTTCTAGCCTCCACGATACTTGCAGGACTCTGTGCATGAAAACACTCTCCCTCATGAGCTTTGTCCTCTTTGGATCCTCGAAGGATTCTTCGACTTCTGTGCTCCTTGCAGCTGTCGCTCTTTTGCACAAAGGCACTTTTCCTCATGAGCTTCTCTTCTCTGAAACCTTGAAAGGTTTCCTCGACCTCTGTGATTCCTACAAGGTCTCTGCACACACGAAGGTGCTATCTGTCTTGATATTTTCTATTGCTGAGACCTCTAAGGGACTTAACCCTTCCCTCTCCCTTATATGGAGAATCTGATGCCCTCTTGGTAGTCTCTTGCTCAAGCAACTCCTTGCTGAGCCTACAGGGTATTCACCAACCTTATGAAGGTCCTATCCCTTGGACACTTCTCTGTTCCAGAACTCAAAAGAGTTCTTTCCTGCACTCTATGCATTGGCTCGATTCCCTCCTGGCAGAGTTTCTACATAACTCCTTAGAGATTATGTCTTCCTCCTTGAACTCACAATGGAGTTCTTCCTCAATGTAACTCGTGCATCTGCTCAATTCCCTCCTAGCAGAGCTCTACATAAATCCTCGGATATTCTGTCTTCTTCTATGCCTTTCCTCTGCACAGTCCTGTCTCCAAGGTATTCAACAACCTTGAGATCTTTCCACGAGCTTAAGACTTGAACTGGTGCGCCCTCCTGGCGCATCCTTGTCCAAATTCCACAGAATTGGAAATGCACTCTATGCACTGGCTCTCAGAACCCACAACGTTTTGTCACGCCCTCTTGGCATGAGACCACAAAGAACCCCAAACCTGAAATCAAAGAACCCAACAGGTAGAAGAACCTATCTGTCCCTGCAAATGCATACTAACACACACATCTACAACATATAAAGAACACACCAAGACATTCATGCAACCACATAATAACATGCAGGAAAAACTGTTGTTTATATTAATATGAAATGTCTCCTTTACAAGGTGTTCTTGAGCTCAGACTTTTACAAAGTCTCAACTCCTTCTCTATCTACTCTTCTAACTCTTTCTACCTTTCCAAAACAAGATCCAAAATATCTTTTACATGAGGGGACTCTTCGAGCTCTTCCCTCCATCCTCACCTACTCTATTCAATTACATTGAATTTTCAATTAAATGGTTGTCTAGTCCAGATTGGATCTAGATCCCAGCCTTACAACCATTAAAGTCTATCTACATATAAATCCTGCATATAGGCACGGCCTTTTGGCTCTAACAACCTTACAATATTAAATTCCCTTAATTCAAATTCAAAATATGAGATGGCTGGCGCCTCTCTTCCTTGAATGCGCACCTTGAATGCGTTGAGTGGGCTAGTTGGCTAGCGCATGGCTGGCTTGGGAGCGATGCTCCTGCATCAACCCTCCTTGAGGTGACCTTGGGCGATAACCTCACGCAAACACACAATTGCGGGTGCGACCAAAGGTGGTTTGAAACCAAATTACCTTTCAGCCTGCAATTCTCCTCGAGCCTCCATGTGTCCTTTCTTCAAAACAGTGGTTTGGATTGCGGTCTACCCTCAAATTTTTAAAGTTTGCACATCTCTGATCCCTGCAATTCTACAGGATCATCGATCTCACGATCTTGACGGTGCCTCTAAACTGACAGCTCAGATCTATCCCTTTCAAAGCTGCGGATCAGATCTGACCTCTTGCAAATCAACGACTGTGATTTGTTTCAGAATTCTCAACTTTGAAATTCTCAAGTCTCAAACTTTCCTTTCTTTAGTATGTCAATCTTCCGGAGTCGATTATTTGTGTACACCTTTCCCTCTCAATCAATGGCTCTCCCTCTTCTTCGGGGGTTTGACCTTTCAACTAGATCAACGATCCTGCGGTCCTTTTGCTCGATCAACGGTCGAGATTTACTTCGGGTCTCCGGACTTCTGAGATCTCAAATATAAAACTTCACTTCCCCTCGAAGTAAGCAGATTCATGCCGCATGTCCACTTGAATTGGACGATTGAGGCTTGCTTCGGGTCTTTACCCAAAATCTACAGATTTATGCCACCTGTCCTATTGATCTGATGGCTATGAATTAATTTGGGATTTTACCCAGAATCCATCGATCTACGCCATGTCTCTTCTGGATCAGACGGTCCAGAGTCACCTCAGATGTCTGACGCTTGAGATTTATTTTGGACGATCTAATGACTGAGATCTACTTCATATGATCGGATGGTTGAGATTTACTTCGGCTCTCCGGATATCCGGACTTCGGGAGTCTCAAATCTCAACTGAAAAGTCTTGAACATATTTCTCCAGAGTCCATGATCCTTCGCCATGCGTCCCTATGGATATGGTGATCTAGATTCACTTCGGGTCTTCAGGGTTTGGGAATCTCATTTCTCAACTGAAACTCTAATGCAATTTACTTGAAGCTTGCGATCTATTGCCACATGTCTCTCTGGATCTAACAGTCCAGAGACCTTTGGCTCTTCGGCGCTTCGACACTTCGGCCCTTTGGCGCTTCGGCTCTCTAGCTCTCCGAGCTTCGGGAGTTTCAAATCTTATGCACCCATTTCGCCAGAGTGATTTTACCTGAAATACACGATCTCCTGACACGTATCCCCCTGGCGATCAATGACCAGGATTTACTTCGGCCATTTTTCCTCCTCCTTGTCCAAAAACCTTCGAAGTTGTGGATCTTACGCCATGTATCAACCTTGACATTGGACAGTTTTGATTGACTTCGAAACTTCGGGACTTCGCAAGTCCACTCTCCTATGCACTTTCAAAGGGTTAGGCCTTGTGCACTTTCCTTGGGATCCAACAACTGTTGGTCCTTGCGCTCAGATATAACGACCCAGATATGATATCCTCCTATGCACTCTTCTAATTGTCTGGAAGTGGATACCAACAGTCCAGATCTTTCACAGTGCTCGATCCAAAGGTCACTGTTGCTCCTCCTCCTGAGCTTTTGATTTCTACCCTCACTTGGAATATTTCAGATGTTTTGAAGGTATCGACCTTCAATTTACTTCTTGTGAGCCTTGATGTATGGGTCTCACCTTTTTCTTCCCTCTTGAGCTTATGAACTTGAAACAAGTTCGCCTCTTGGACCTCATCTGCGCTTCTGAAAAGCGTTAGTCTCTTCTAAGATTTGTCCTTAGGGAATTTCAAATTCCCACGCATTCCTTGCGTTAATCTGCTCGACTCGGATCAATGTTCCATGACTTTCCTCGATCCAACGGTCCAGATCACATCACAACTTCGGGTTTCATAATTTTAATCCCACCAACGCACGATTCTACCGTCGTGCAAACTCTGCACTCACAGATCTGACGGTCAAGATGGGTTGCGATAGATCCTTTGATCTACGGTCTAGATCACATCAGGAATTTGGGTTTTGGAGGATCCATCCCCTTCACGATGATTACCAACATTCGTCGATCTTGCGAAGACTGAAGGAGTCGAGGGGTTAATTCCTGCACTCCTTCTTCCAATCTAGCGGTTGCGACAGAACTTGGATCCTCCCGAAAGATCTCGTCCGTTCGTCTTCCAAACAAAAGGATATTCCCTTTTGATACTTGAATCTCACTATCCTTCCTGAGCTTTATGATTTATGAAGGATTTAAGAGCGTTGCACTTTCTCCTGAACTTAATACTGGTAAGGGTCTTATGCACAACTCTTGCGCTCCTTCATCAAGTCTAGAACTTAAGTGGTTCTCGGTCTTTTCTTTCCTCACAGAGAGCTTGTGAATATCTGCACTACCTCTCCCAAGCATAACAAACTCCATCCTCCAAGGGACTCATAACGACTAGGAGGGTCGACATGCATAGATGGAATTATGCCCATGGTTGAAGATCTCACAGTTCATGGCTTTGGCTTAAGCCACCAAAGGACGCAAGCATTTACGAGTATAAAAACACATCCAATTCATACAATTTCCTACTTTCCTAATTACACAATCAAACATACATAAAAATGGTATAGTATAAATCATTAAGCAAACATATCCATCCCTGCAACATTCACAGGATAGCCAACTTTAATTCACAGTACCACTTAAATACAAAAGATATGTGATTACTTATCTATTACAGGTGGTAGCCAACTAACTGACTGTGGGTGTTCGTCCTTCCACCTGACCATAGGCTCAGAGGTATTCATTCTTATTACTTTGGCCACCCCTGTGTCAAGCCATGATATCACCAGCGAACTCTTGCATTTCTCAAGGATTCTTTCTCTGTTTCATCTTCCGCTCGGGTTTTCTTCTCTGTAAAATTTCAAAGATTTCTTTCTCTGTTATGGCCCTGGGCGAGGTTTATCATATGCTCACTCAACATCAAGCTCGTGACCTTGTGTTTCTCATCTGCTAGATATCTCTCACATTCTCCTTACCAATTTTCTTATATCTTTTCCCCAGGATGGTTCTCGACCCATCCTGCTCCTTCTATCAGAAGGGAACTTGGGTCAGCTTGGTCTGTCATACCCAATGGTACTTCGGGCAGACATTCTGCAGTCAAACCATGCTTCCATTCATGGGAGTGGTTGACAATTGAACCACTGGTCCTTTCTTCATTAACTGGTTTCTCTCCTTGGGATCTAAAGGAGATTTATTTACCCCATCAAGGGAAATTTGGGGTTATTTGATATAATGAACCCTCTCTTATAGTTTTCACATTTTTTCCTTTAGTGATATCATGGCAAGTACTTTCAAGGCTTCACCCCCATAGTCAGTTATTGGAAACTCAAACAATAATACATTTACATTGTCCACATGCCTTAGCATGGTAATCCTATTTTATGATTGATTACAAGCTGGGGGAAACATGGATGTTACAATACCCTCCCCCTTAAAGGAACACCATCCTCAGTGTTCTTCCTCAAAACACCTGTCAAGCCTTTCCCATTCAGCTGTTTCATAAATATTGATATTTCTTTCTCAGTCATGTCCTGTTTCAGACCCTTAATATCAGTCACCTTCTTTCAATAATTCTTGGACAACAAGCATATTAATCATAGTCTCATGTGATAACATTGTATAAAAATTTCTAGGAATTGTTTTTCTAATCTTAGCACAATAATTATCTGCGAAGTTTGTGGATTTGTATCCACATGGTTGTTTGTTATCTAGGTTTATTGTTTTTCCTTGACATACCCATTGGGTGCATGATCCCCATCAATAGTTTACAAGAACTATCAAGGTTTCATCTTCCTTGCGGTCACTCACCCTCCAGGCTCAGGCATCCCCTTCTCTACTATACAGTCCCTCAGGTGATCCATCTTTCCTTGCCAAGGTTTTATCACACAGGAAGAACTACCCATCATGTGCATGATCCCAATCAATAGTTTAAAAAAACTATTAAGGTCTCCTCTTCCTTGCGGTCACTCAGCCTCCAGGCCTACGCTCAGGCATCCCCTTCTCTGCTATACAGTCCATCGGGTGATCCATCTTGCCTTGCCAAGGTTTTCTCGCACATAAAGAATTCCAGAGTCTTTATCGAGTCTTACAGTCAAGGCATCCCTCAGATCTACTTTTTCGAGGCATCCCTCCGGCTTGTGTTACCTCAACACAACATATTCTAGGCTATCATGGCTTACCACGGGGTTCTCATGGCTCAACAATAGCCATTTTTCATGATTTTACAACTTGACAGCCTTCCAACTCAACTAAATTTAGGGATGAAGGTTACTCTCCTTCTCCTGGCACCATAATAGATAGGGATGAAGGTTACTCTCCTTCTCTCGTTAGCGTAATAGATAGGGAGGAAGGTTACTCTCCTTCTCCTGACACCGTAATAGATAGGGGCAAAGGTTACTCTCCTTCTCCCAGTACCGTAATAGATAGGGACAAAGGTTACTCTCCTTCTCCCAGTACCATAATAGATAGGACAAAGGTTACTCTCCTTCTCCTGGTAATTCATTCTTTACACAACCAAACAAACTGTTAGTCTCTATTTCATGCAATCAGATTATACTCTTTTTCACAGTTCTTCCTCGAACTCGAGAGTTCAGTCTCTCATCTCTGCACTCTTCGCAGATATTTTACTTTCACCTGTATCATAGGTATATAGAAATTCATGAGACATCATCATAAATTTTAAATTTATAATTTCCTTGTAAATATGTCACCTACAGATTTCCAATTCCACATTTTATTTCCATATTTGTTCCGCACATGAACCAGATTCATAATTATGGGACTTTCCTTCCCATAGCGGTTTGGCTCAGCAGGAAATTGTTCTTTCTTATGGGATTACAACGCTACCATATCCAAGACCCCTTTTCTTCCTACACTTTCAACTTCAATCAGCCAAACAAATTGTTATCTTTTCCATGCACATACATTTTTATTGCACCTTTGCAACGACATCACAAACAATTTCAGAATTGTGCATACTAAAAATCAAATTCACTTTCTCAAAAAGGAAATACCATTCATTGCAGTTTGGCTCAATAGGAAATTGGTCTTCCTTATGGGCCTATAATACCGCCATATCCAAGACCCATTTCCTCATTGCAATTCATTCTTTACACCCAAACAAACTGTTAGTCTCTCATGCATCCATGTATATATATCTATATTCAAAACCATGCATACTAATAGTTCATCACATCTATATAAACATAAAAAGGGAATCCCATTCCTTGCCTATGCCTCATTTCAACATACCAACCCTTTCAAAACGTAATTCAACATTTCAAAGGATTTTAACAAATGTGCCAATTATTCATGGCCACATTCATACCCAATGCACTCTTGCATTGTTTTCAAGTTCGTCACAATTTATGACTGGTTCTTGGCCATGGTGTGTTCGAATTTAACCAACCTTTTCCTCATATGGCTTATTCATTTTCTTTCATTCTTACAGTAGGACCATACTGCTTTCTATAGGCCGATCATGATCCCAAATCAATACACATGAACTAAAAAGTTTCACATGAATGCCTTTAAGCATTCCTTGATTGGTCAATGCATTCATGACATATCAGTTCATGAATTCTTCCAAGGGTTACAAACAATGTTTACTACCGTAGGTTCATACCTCCATCATTCAGGTTCTCCTTCCTGAATCATACCTTATTTGGGTACCCAAGGCATACAACTACCTTTCAAAAGTTCATGCATAACATTAAGACAATAAAATATTCCATAAGGGGTTCTTACCAAATCCCTTCATACCTCGTGCCACATAGGCACATATATCTTTATACCGGTTCTTGGTTGCTAGCACCCTCTTTCTGATTTTTACCTCATCAGCGGTGCTTTACGGGGACTTTTATAGCTCTGTCAACAATCTTTCAACCACAGCCTTCTCCTGGTCAGCCTCTGCTTGAGGTTGCCCATCATTGGCAAATGTCTTCCTCAATAGCTCCAATTCCTTTTCTATACATAGCATGCATCATCATAGTCACAATTAAATTAGTTGTAATATTAAACCAAATGCATGTATCATAACATTCGAATTCATAAAACATCTTCAAAATTTCCTAGCATATCTTTATGCACTTCATCACATTATCCTCAAATGTTTCCACAAGTGCAACACAAATAGATTTCGATTGTATATTCAACAATACAATCCTTATCACTATGGTATCAAAACCTTTTTACTTTCATTAGCATACCAACTTTCTCATCCAAGAGAAAACATAATACTCAGCAAGGAAAGAATTGACGACTCTCCCCTTCTTCCAACTCTTTTTACACCACCTGGGACTTTTCAGCCTAGTCGAGTTATCTCTAAGGCCTCACTTCCTTTTCTTAATCATGGCTTCAACCAAGCCTATTCCGTTAAACATACTCATTTATTCATTTAATCATACTCATGGGGTTTACTTTCCTTTTATCAACTATACCGGTTTCCACAACTGCTCTTTTAATCCTACGACTCTGTTAAACAATTTAGGGTTCTTAGGGTGAGGAAAGTATTCCTCCTTTTCTCTCCCTTATGCAATCTAATTCTTATTGTGATATTTCCGCTTTTTTCCTGAGAATCCCTGGGTTAAGCTCATCCTAACTCTTAGGATACATCAGCATGCTTTAATAGCAAAATCTTTTGCCAATAATGAATCACGAACCTGTGCATCCTGCATGTTACCATTCAGTTATCAGAATGGTCAAGATTCATTATTAGTATTCTATTCATTACATGATGTTTTTCATTATATATATATATATTCATATAAGCTTGTGGCTCACTGCTTAATTCTTAGCAGTCATTAAGGTTGTGACTTTGTTTTCCTGATAGAGTCTTCACACAGTTCCTCCGTAGGGGACTCCTTCAGCATGCAACTTCCTTATTGTATATCCATCACTATTTTTGATGGCCTCAGCCATGAGTTAGCTTCAACATTTTACCAAATATCCCATAAGGAATATAAACATGCATCTTTGTCATGTACCCAAATTATGTATCCATACATATTTTGGTTTTGTTAACTTACATCATACCTGTGCATCACTTGCACATTTAATATCATTCATACCTAACTGGTATTACTATCAGGCTTCATATTAGGAAGCTCCATAATGCATTAAACCCATGTACTCAAGAATAATTAAACACATATAAGTATTCATCATGCTAGCTTATTGCTTGCACTTTTTCCATGTCATTCACACACATGGACATATCAGGCTTCTATATCCTTTTCCCAAGGATCTTCCAATCATCCTTATGATCATGTATACACATTCGTGTATAAATAAGTGCATCTCTTGCACCTTTTTACCTCATGCATTCACTTGATAGTTTAATTGCATCATTAGTGTCCTTTAGTTTGATATTTCAGTCACTTACAGGAACTAATCTCACAGTCATATCTCGTATTGATGTTGCCTTTTCTCAAGGCAATAACCTGTTGATATTATGGTAGCTGCAGGAGGTATTTACCTCCACGTGTAAACCTGACAAGGATGGAATAATCCGGGAAGTAAGAAGAAACCCTAATGAGTTGGCTAATAACCCTAGAAGACTTGTCGGCTCAAGAAGATAATTTATATTAGGTTATTAGCCTCCAAGAGAAGAAGTCGGCCATAAATAATAATATATAATGAACAGACAGATACCCAGAATGAGAAGTTGGCCCAAGCAGTTAGCCAAAATTAGTATAAATACAAGAGGCCAGTTCTCATTCTGGCAGACAGTCTCAGAATTGCAGTGCCCAGTCTTGTGCACAAGTTTGAGGAGAGATGCCATTGCAGCCGTTGTAGCTAGCAGATCACGTTTGGCTTGGACTATCTCTTGGCTAGGGTTTGTACTATCTGATCAGCTTTTGTTGATGTGCTATCCTTGGGGAAAGGTGCGCTACCCCTTGTTTGGCTTTCTAGCCTAGGGTTTGCTTCCAAAATGATTCTATGTCAAGGTTAAGGTGCTCGGAGGGTGGCTTCGGCCTATGGTTGGGTGACAAGGGTATTGTCAATGGTAAAATGATCACACATATTTCATATTCTAACAGGTTATGGGCCCACACCTCCTTCATTTAGTCTAACTGTTGGAAGGAAACATAATCGTAAGGATATTGAGCACGTTGAAGAACTACCACTAGGGTTTCTAGCAGGAGAAGTCACCATAACAATGCCACTACGGTTACTAGCAGGTGCAGTTGCAGAAACCCTAAACCTCTCGTTGAGCAACCTTAAGTGAAGAGATTGACCTAATATCTAGATAGACTAGTGCGCCCTAGCCTAGCACATCTCCTGATACTCTCAGTAAGCCAAGACATCAAGTTTGAGTTTGTGGTCAAATCTAGGGTTGACCAAGTCAAAGAAGCCATGACTTTATGAAGTCAAAAAACAAGTTAGACAGAGCTTCTAACTTCAGAGCGTGGAAGACAATAATTGATCTCATCCTTTCCAAGAATAAAGTGATGGATATCGTGAAAGGAAAGATCGTGAAACGGGAGTTTGAAGAAGGGAAAGAGAAGGAACCATAGAACGTTGCAGTCACGGAGAAGTTCAAAGATTGTGACATCAATGCTATGAGTATCATAGTGGAATCTATAAAAGACCACTTGATACCCTACATCTCCCATCTTGACTCATCGAAGAAGATGTACGATGCCCTAACAAACCTCTTATGAGTCAGAGACATTGGACAAGTAATGAGTCTGAAGAATGAGCTCCGTGACATGAAGATGAATGATGATGACAACATAACATCATACTTTGTGAAAATCTCTTAGTTAAGAGATCAACTACAAGCTATTGAAGAGATCATTTCAGAGAAGGAATTGGTAAACATAGTACTCAATGGTCTTCCCAAGACATGGGATGCATTTTCTGCAAGCATGAACACAAGGAAGGAGTATCCTACATTTGAAGAACTTTGGACTTGCTGTGCCCAAGAAGAATCAAGGATCAATGCAAAAGAGAAACCCGAAAAGAAGTGCGATGATCAAGCCTTCACAACAAGATTCAAGAACTTTAGGAACAAAAGGAAGTTTGGTTCAAGGAGGAAGCCAAATCAAGAGAAAGACTTTTCAGAAGTACAATGCTTCAACTGTCGAAAGTATGGTCACTACAAGAATCATTGTCTCGAGCTAAAGAAAAGGAAGGAGAAACACAAAGCATCAATTGCCGAAGAAAATGAACCTACAAAGAAGACTAAGCAGGATGGAAGAGACTTCTTCTTCTAAAGGTAACAAAACTCTTCTTATTTCTTGTACATATCTTGTTTGCATCGTCTCTATACATATCTTGTATATCTATCTCTTGGAAGATAATGTGTTCCTAGAAGAATTATACCTATGGAAGAACAACAAGATAAGAATGGATATCATTAGATAATACACATGAAAGGATGAAATACAAATCATGTGGAATCTATTGCAAGATAAGCCGAATCAATCATGAAGAGACTTAGAAGAAGCAAAGACAGAAAGAAGTCAACAATCGAGAGGAAATTGGAAAAAGACTTATGACGTTTTGTAGAAGACAACAAGATGGAAGCGTGGACTCCGTTAGACAAGAGAGCCAATTATATATTGTAGAAGACAATAAGGATGCAGATGAAAGCGTGGACTCTGTTAGACGGAGGGAGCTGATTATATGCTCTCATACATGGAGCAAGGATTAGGAGGGAGCTAATCCTATGATCCATTGAAGATGATGAAGTATATATCCATGATAGCAGCCATGAAACACAATATGTATTCTTCAAAGAGAAGCCTTAAAGTATCCCTGGTTGTCCATCCACATTCATGATCCTATGATGGAATCTTTAGGGCATGGAATCTATAAGAAATTCCATGGACCCGAGAACTAAAGAAACACATGAAGATTCCAAGAAAGAAAGAGAAGCCAGAACAACCAGTCATTGTATCAAGAATCACAAGATTGTCAACCTGGTATAAACTCAATAAAAGCAATCAAGCAGAGGAACTGAAAGTCGTGATGAAGAACAGTGTATGGAAGACTTATGAATGAAAGCATTGCAAGATCCAAAACTAGAGGTTCTCCCAAATGGAGGGAGAAGACTATGATGATTACTTGTTCTAGTAAACCAGACTTATCTCTACATGAGTCATTATATCATCTGCAACATCCATGAGTTGGAGTTCTACATCAGATGAATGCAAAGAATGTTATCCAAAGAAATTGAATAAAGAACGTATGAAGAGCAATCTCAAGACTTTGAGGCATACCATAAAGAGACCCTTGTATGCAGATAGAAGAAGATAACTTGGCGGAGAACCTCCAGTGCACAACAGAAGTGTGGTGAATATTTCCTATAACATCAAGATGATTACTCAGTAGATCAGATCTCATGATGACATAAGAAGTGCCACATGGATATGTTCCAGTTTTCCAACAATGATATACTCTATTGTTCAGAGCTACATGAAGCCTTCACATAAAATCAGTGTTCCAGACTAAAGTACATTTAAAATAAAGCATTACATTATCCGTGATGAAGTCCAGAAAGGAGAAAGTGGTTCTCCAATACATATCTCCACAGATGAGAAGATAAGAAGACATTTTGGTAAAGCTTCTATCCAAGATGAAAGAGTTTTCATACTCAAGATGGACCTCATGGAGACGACTTCCTTATTGAAAAAGGAAGAGATGACTCCCAGGTTGGGAGGGAGAACTGAAAATATTATTGAGGACATTCATTTTCAAGATTAAAAAATAGTTCATCTTGGACAGATGCTTTCCTGTTCGGAAAGTGGATTGAGATTTCTGATGGACAACGATTTCCCATTATGGTTAACATGGGAAATGGTCTAGATTGCTGATGTATCATAGACAACAACTTCCCATTGTGGTTAACATGGGGAGTGGTCTAGGGAAGTCTCTCTTCTTGAGGGTTACTGAAGAAGACTGGCCCGCCTCACCGAAAAATGATTTCTCATTGTGGTTAACATGAGGAATGGTCTGTTTTGGAGGTTGATACAGGACAATCTTTTCCTCTTGTGGTTAAAAGAGGAAATGGTCTGGACAGTCATTCCTTAGGGTTTATACATTCTCTCCAGGGTGCTCTTTGATTAGTGTAGGAGGAATGGCCCAGGGTGGGGAATGGTCCAGGCTCAACAATCAGGGACAGACATTCCTTAGGGTTTATACATTCTCTCTAGGGTGCACTTTTATTAGTGTAGGAGGAATGGCCCAGGGTGGGGAATGGTCCAGGCTCAACAATCAGGGACATGCATTCCTTAGGGTTTATACATTCTCTCCAGGGTGCACTTTGATTAGTGTAGAAGGAATGGACCAGGGTGGGGAATGGTCTAGGCTCAACAATCAGGGACAAGCATTCCTTAGGGTTTATACATTCTCTCACGGGTGCACTTTGATTAGTGTAGGAAGAATGGCCCAGGGTGGGGAATGGTCCAGGTTCAGAAGATAGGACAATTATTATTCCTTCCTTGAGAAGAGTAGTCCATATATCTCATTGTTCTACTCTGAGGGAAAATATTCTTTCAGATCTCACAAATGTGAGTGAAAGATTGGCCCAGATGATTCGATTTATATCATAACATTGTTTCTGTGCAGGTTGGTATCAGATGATTGTTATGAAGACTGTATGACAATAGATGTATACTATTGTGGTGGATGTGTTCCACTGTTCGTGAATATACGTTGTTGATCAAGTACTTGTGTGTTACTTGGTGTGGTAGTGTACCACTGGATTGTAGTTATGTACTACTATTGATAGACACAGTTGTGTTGTATTTTGTTCTGATTTCCTTGAAGACTATCAATAGTTTATTAGAAATAATTACCAGCCAGATGAATAATGAACAAAGATATTCCAGACAAAAAATGGTTCAAAACATTTACTCTTCTAGATTAGAAGAATGGCTCTTGTATCACTCTGTGGAGTGAGCATCATGACTGATTACTCAGATAGAGTATGGTTTCGAGAGATGATGCAGCTGATGATGATGATGGTGCTCATGATCTAGTCATGATCTAGTCTATATAACTATGTTGATGCTACCGAGTGAATGGCATGTTTTTTTCTCAAGACCATTGCCTGCAATACCTCCCTAGCTAGGAGGGAGTGTTGAAATTATGGTAGCTGCGGGAGGTATTTACCTCCACGTGTAAACCTGACAAGGATAGAATACTCCAGGAAGCAAGAAGAAACCCTAATGAGTTGGCTAATAACCCTAGAAGACTTGTTGGATCAAGAAGATAATTTATATTAGGTTATTAGCCTCCAAGAGAAGAAGTCGGCAAGAAATAATAATATATACTAAACAGACAAAGGCCCAGAATGAGAAGTTGGCCCAGGCAGTTAGCTAGAATTAGTATAAATACAAGAGGCCAGTTCTCATTCTAGCAGGCAGTCTCAAAATTGCAGTGCCCAGTCTTGTGCGCATTGCAGTGCCTAGTCTTGTGTGCAGGTTTGAGGAGAGTTTCCATTGCAGCTGTTGCAGCTAGCAGATCATGTTTGTCTTGGACTATCTCTTGGCTAGGGTTTGGACTATCTAATCAGCTCTTGTTGATGCGTTGTCCTTGGGGAAAGGTGCGCTACCCCTTGTTTGGCTATCTATCTTAGGGTTTGCTTCTGGAATGATTCTCTGTCAAGGTTAAGGTGCTCGGAGGGTGGATTTGGCCTATGGTTGGGTGACAAGGGTATTGTCAATGGTAAAATGAGCACACATATTTCATATTCTAACATAACCAACCAGGGTCACTTTCCTCTTTATGCGACAACGTCTAGCAAGAAAAACTTCTTTCCTCGGCGTCCATAGGGTTTTACCAATCTCACTTTTCTTTGGTCATGAGGAGTTATATACTTCTATTTTAATATAGAGTAGTAACTATAACTTCCATTGATCCTACCTGATCCTATCAGATTCCTTTAAGCCCACAAAGGTATTAACCATTATATAATCTACCATCATCAGTGCCTGAAGTTCCAATTGCCCATGCTTAGAAGAAGTGTTACGAACATCAGGTCATCCATCCTCCGGGCTTCAGTTGCTCTTGACAGAACCCTGCCACCTTCAACTATCCACATTCAAGTCTTATTATAAATGTTAATTAGCATATCCCTACTCCGGTAAGAGTAGTTATCACTTTGACAAACGGCTAAAGAAATTCTTCTGCTGAAATTCAAAAAGAATTCCCAAAATCACAGGTTCAATATGCAGTCCTTCTCCTCAGGGAGTAAATGTAGATAAAAATACCTCCTTACATGACTCGTACATGAGCCCAAGAAGTCCAAGTGTTGTAACCATTCTCTCATACCAATTTTTAACACCCATGATGGGGCATAAAAAATTTCTCTTTTCTTAAAGGACAAATTCTCCATCCATGGTTTCTAATTTGGGAAGTCGGGGAACCACTCCGACCTCCTGGTCAAGGATCTTTGATTCTGAAGCCAACGAATCTCTGATAACCTGATGGTATCGCTCTTTAATTAAACACAAACCCTTTCGACTTCAGGGTGCAGGTCTAATGGTACCCACAACCTTCCCTTCGTGCTTGAGAAATATCTTAGTTTGGGAGCTAGCCCCTTTTCTAATAAGCCCCTCCTTGAGGTGACCTTGGGTGATAACCTCACGCAAAAACAAAATTGCGGGCATGGCTAAAGGCAGTTTGAAACCAAACTATCTTTCGACCCACAATTCTCCTCGAGCCTCCATGTGTCCTTTCTTCAAAACCGTGGTTTGGATTGTGGCCCACCCTCAACTTTTTAAAGTTCTTGTATCTCCGATCCCCGCAATACTATGGGACCATCGATCTCATGATATTGACGGTGCCTCTGAACTCACGGCTCAGATATATCCCTTTCAAAGCTGCGGATCATATATGACCTCTTGCAAATCAACAGTTGTGATTTGTTTCAGAATTCCAGACTTCAGAATTCTCAAGTCTCAAACTTTCCTTTCTTTCGTATGTCAATCTTCCAGAGTCGACGATTTGTGGACACCTGTCCTTCTCAATCAGTAGCTCTTCCTCTTCTTTGGGGATTTGACATTTAAACTAGATCAACGGTCCTATGGCCCCTTTGCTCGATCAACGGTCGAGATTTCCTTCAGGTCTCTGGACTTCTGAGATCTCAAATCTCAAACTTCACTTCCCCTCGAAGTAAGTGGATTCCTGTCGTGTGTCCACTTGAATCGGACGGTTGAGGCTTGCTTCAGGTCTTTACCCGAAATATACAGATTTATGCCACCTATCCTATTGATATGATGGCTATGAGTTACTTCAGGACTTTACCCGGAATCCACCAATCTACGCCACGTCTCTTCTGGATCATACGGTCCAAATTCACCTCGAACGATCCGACGCTTGAGATTTACTTCGGACGATCTGACGACTGAGATTTACTTCGGATGATCAAACGGTTGATATTTACTTCGACTCTTCATATTTCGGGAGTATCAAATCTCAACTAAAAACTCTCAAACAAATTTCTCCAGAGTCCACGATCTGTTGCCACGCGTCCCTCTAGATCTAGCAGTCTAGATTCACTTTGGGTCTTCGGGTTTCAGGAATCTCAATTCTCAACTGAAACTCCGATGCAATTTACCCAAATCTTACGATCTATCGCCATGTGTCTCTCTGGATGTAACAGTTTAGAGACCTTCAACTCTTCTTCTGCCCTTCAGTGCTTTGGTTCTTCTGCGCTCCAGCCCTTTGGCTCTTCGGCACTTCGACGCTTCGGCTCTCTGGTACTCCGGGCTTCGGGAGTTTCAACTCTTATGCATCCATTTCTCCACGGTGATTTTAATCGAAATACATGATCTCTTGACACATATCCCCCTTATGATCAACGACGAGGATTTACTTCAGTTGTTTTTCCTGTTCCTTGTCCACAAACCTCCGAAGTTGTGGATCTTATGCCATGTATCAACCCTGATGTTGGACGGTTCCGATTGACTTCGGAACTTCGAAACTTTGCAAGTCCACTATCCTGTGCACTTTCAAAGGGTTAGGCCTCATAAAATTTCCTTGGGATCCAACGAATGTTGGTCCTCATTCTCAGATATGACGACCCAGATCTGATCTCCTCCTGCGCACTCTTCTAATTGTCTGGATGTGGATCCTAGTGGTCCAGATCTTTCACAGTGCTCGATCCAACGGTCAATGTTGCTCCTCCTCCTGAGATTTCTCTTTCTTCCCTGATTTGGAATATTTCATATGTTTTGAAGGTCTCGACCTTTGATTTACTTCCTGTGAGCCCTGATGTATGGGTCTCGACTTCCGCTTCCCTCCTGAGCTTATGAACTTGAAACAAGTTCGCCTCTTGGACCTCATCTGTGCTTCTAAAAAGCGCTAGTCTCTTTTGAGCTTGTTCCTTAGGGAATTTCAAATTCCCACGTACTCCTTGCATTAATCTTCTCGTGTCGGATCGAAGATCCATGAACTTCCTCAATCCAATGGTCCAGATGACATCACAACTTCGGGTTTCAAAAGTTTAATCACACCAATGCGCGATTCTCCTATCGCGTGAACTCCGCACTCAGAAATCCAACGATCAAGGTGGGTCCTGATAGATCCTTGGATCTACTGTGAAGATCACATTGTGACTTCGGGTTTCAGAGGATCCATCCCCTTCATGATGATTACCAGCATTTGTCGATCTTGCGAAGACTGAAGGAGTCGAGGCATTAACGCCTGCAATCCTTCTTCCAATCTAGCGGTCATGACATAAATTGGATCCTCCCGAAAGATCTCATCTGTTCATATTCAAAACAAAAGGATATTCCCTTTTGATACTTGAATCTCGCTATCCTTCCTGAGCTTCATCAGTTATGAAGGATTTAAGAGCGTTGCGCTCTTTCTCCTGAACTTAACACTTAGAAGGGTCTTCTTCACAACTCTTGCGCTCCTTCATCAAGTCTAGAACTTAAGTGGTTCTCGGTCTCTGCTTGCCTCGCAGAGAGCCTGTGCATATCTGCACTACCTCTCCTGAGCTTAACAAACTCCGTCCTCCAAGGGAATCATAACGAATAGGAGGGTCGACATGCATACATGGAACTATGACCATGGTCGACGAACTCACAGTTCGTGGCTATGGCTTAATCCACCACAGGATGCAAGAATTTATGAGTATAAAAACATGTCCAATTCATACAATTTCCTACTTTCCTAATTACAAAATCAAGAAGACACAAAAAGGGTACTGTATAAATCATTAAGAAAACATATCCATCCCTGCAAAATTCATAGGATATCCAACTTTAATTCATAGTACCACTTAAATACACAAGATATGTGATTACTTATCTATTACAGGTGGTAGCCAACTAACTGACTGTGGGTGTTCGTCCTTCCACACGACCATAGGCTCAGAGGCATTCATTCTTAGCACTCTGGCCACCCCCGTTCCAAGCAATGATATCACTAGGGAACTCTCACATTTCTCAAGGATTCTTTCTATGTTTCAACTTCCGCTCGGGTTCTGTTCTCTGCAAACTTTTAGAGATTTCCTTCTTTGTTATGTCCCTAGGTGAGGTTTATCATATGCTCACTTGACATCAAGCTCGTGGCCTTCTTTTCCTCATCTTCTGGAGAGCTATCACATTCTCCTTACCAATTTTCTTATATCTTTTCCCCAGGATGGTTCTCGAACCATCCTGCTCCTTCTGTCAGAAGGGAACTCGAGTCAGCTTGGTCTGTCATACCCAGTGGTACTTTGGGCTGACATTCTGTAGTCAGACCGTGCTTCCATTCATGGGAGTGGTTGATAATTCAACCACTGGTCCTTTCTTCATTAACTGGTTTCTCTCATTGGGAACCGAAGGAGATTTATTACCCCCATCAAGGGAAATTTGGAGTTATTTGATATAATGGGCCCTCTCTTATAGTTTTCACATTCTTTCCTCTAGTGATATCATGGCTAGTACTTTCAAGGCTTCACCCCCACAATCAGTTATTGGCAACTCAAACAATAATACATTTACATTGTCCACATGCCTTAGCATGGTAATCCTATTTTATGATTAATTAAAGCTAGGGGAAACAAGGACGTTACACAAGTTATATTGTTATGGTTGTTGAAAATTGCATAAGTAAACCAATCTTATAACAACAATAAGTAATTTGTAACAACAACAATTATAAGTGCTCAGAAATACCACAATTGACCATGAAAATTAAGAATGCAACCAATAGAATAATATCCAATTGTTAGAGGTAATTTTTGGGTGAGTTAAACCACCTTTAGAGAAGTGTATGCAACAAATTAATGTTGTTTTAGATGGCCATAGAAATTTTTTATAACAACGACAATAAACATAGTAAGTTTTCTAGGGTTATAGTTAGTATAGTTAGTAGAATGCTTGAGAGTTTTGAGAGATAGGATTATCAATTAACCTTCAATAGATGAATGTAAGTTAATATGAGATGAAGGTTAATGTTGTGACAATATTTTCAAAGGGTATCATGAAGTTTTGGTGGAGAAATCGAGTGGAGGACTTGGAAACAGGGTGAAGTGTTGTGAATATTGAAAACTACGTAGGGATGAAATAGACCTCGAAGGATTATTTTTTACCCTTGCTAATGAAGTACAAACCTGAGGAGGAGAACAAAGAGTAGGAGTTATAACCACAATTCAATAGATGGATAACAAAGTGGTTTCTAGTAAATTTTTGAAGTAGAGGAGGAGATTGTATTCCCATCAATCATTGTGAAGTCGTTGCTACTAATTCAGATAATGTCATTTACAGAGTGACATGGACTAAGAGAAGCATACTAGGCTAAGGGATACAACTAAGGAATCTTCATAGAATCTCTCCTAACATCTAAATTTGATGGGATTTTAGAGGAGGCAAAAATTATGATGACGCTCCCCTATCCAAGAGAATTATGCTACATATGGGAGGAAGCAATAACCCCTCTATGTTGAAATATGGAACTAGTTTTCTGAGCTAATTGTGGATCATTGATCATTGATATGGAACAAATATTTGATCATTTTTATTCCCAAACATTGACACCTTGAGAAAATCACTCAATGTAGGCCTATAACATTTCTCAATGTTTCATATAAAATCATTGCAATTTATAAGAACATATTGGGGCGAAAGATAATTGGAAGATGGAAATTTTCTCACAGTGCAAGGAGCCTCCCTAAATAACTCTTGTAATAGGCACAAGTTTTCCATGTTGATCTCCAGCTTGTGAATTTGCATTATATTCTACAAATAGCAAAGCTAATATTCATGATAATTGTATGTGAGACACAGCCATCAAAGGGGTGTTATTTTCTTAATAATGGATCTACTGATTGTAAACATGAAAGTTGTATAGAGTTCAATATCTCTTACTTGTCACTCATATTACATGTAATCTTCATCCTATCTCATACAAAGGCAATTTGATTTCTATGTGTTTTGTACAAAAAATAATTAAAAAAAACTTGTTTATGTATAGATTTGGAAGAAGCCTCGTCATTGAGTTTAATGCAACTAACTAATGCATAAAATAAATACTACATAATGTAACTAACAATGTAAATATCTAATAACGCAAGAGAAGTAAATGATTTGTACCTTATCGGAAATGCATTGTGGATCGTGGAGGTGACCGCTCTTCAAACCTGCATTTGTCAAAGACAATAATAGGTTAAATGACTGAATAATAACTAAACATCAATGATCTTGCATTTTAAAAAGAGAATTAAACGTTATATGAATGAAAAATAATTAAACATGTACCACGCTCTATAAATACTAAAGGGGATATCTCATGAATGAGCTCCTCTTGGTTTCGAGAACAATTTATTCTCTACTAAACAATACCAACCACATGAATATGGAAGCTCGTTTGGCCCCTCCCTCCCCTTGCTTCACTGATAATTCCCCATACTCAATCATGCATAACAAGTAGAAAAACAAGAATTAAAGGTAAATGAAAGAAAGAAGGTACATGCATACAGAACATATAAGGTCCACGCACAACTAGAAAAACAAAAAATTGTACAGTTAATAATTTATATTAATAAAAATTGCATGATGATATGTATAATCTCAAGTAACCACCTTGGCGAAGTTTGTATTGCCCATGTTTTTCTAGTCTTTCCTTGGTTGATTTTGACGTGTCTGGTACATATTTGAAATATATTGTAACATATTTGAAATGTTTCGTAGGCTCCCAGACACGTAAAAAAAAACAAGGAAAGAATAGAAAAAATGAAGGTTCTTTGTCATCATCATCATGTTCTATATCCCACCTTAAAATTTTCATCATTTCTTTGCCCTCCTCTATAAGTGGCTTAGAACCAGACCATGTAGTTAGAAAAAGGGGAGAATTAGTACTGGACAATGAATTGTACCTTGTTGGAAATGCGTTGTGGATCGTGGAGGTGACCGCCCTTCAAACCTGCATTTTTCAAAGACGATAATAGGTTAAATGACTGAATAATAACTAAAAAACCATGAGCTTGTAATTGAAAAAGAGAATTAAACATTATATGACTGAATAATAATTAAATATGTATGACGCTAATGAGCTCCTCTTGGTTTCAAAGTAATTTATTCTCTACTAAACATGACCAACCACGTCAAGGTGGAAGCTCATTTGACCCCTCCCCGTCCCCTCACATCACTCTCAATTCCCCATACCCAATCATGCATAACAAGTAGCAAAACAAGAATTAAAGGTAAATGAAAGAAATAAGGTACATTCATATAGAACATATAAGTTCCACACACAACTAGCAAAACAAAAAATTGTACAATCAATAATTTATATTAATAAAAGTTGTCTTGAAAATATGTACAATCACTTTTTTTCTTGTTTCTTCTTTTTGATAAAACTCATGGGTGTATCATCATCGGGTTCATCTTGATATCGAACTTCAACTATTGGGTCTTGTTCTTCTACTAGAAGGTGATGGGTCATCTCAATCATTCTACTACTTCTAGTAGGAAGACATGGACGTTGATGCACTACAGGGGCGTCCACTACAATAACAAAAAACGTTAAAAGGACATGGTTAGTTATTATTCATAGCAGTGTTTCATTAGTACAAATATCATTACTATGTTTTTTACCTGGAGGAGTAGTGGACACCATTGGTTGGATTGTCGTCAATTTCTCTCCTCTCTGAGCACCCTCATCTACATGCTCTGCCATTGAAACAAGAAAAGTTATAAGTACACCATATGAGGGAAATATTTATAATAGTCATATTATAAATTTTATTTTAAATACATGCATATCTTGATGGGTTTGTGAACCAATAGTATCATGGGGTTGTTTTCCACCACCGTCAAATGAACCAATGTTGCTTTTCTACTTAAACAAATAGAGACATAATTAATTGATAGGTGAAATCAATTGTCAATATATTGGACAAGTAATCAACAACTATAATCTTGTCATTTTATTTACCAACTCATTTGAAGGGTCATATTGTGTTTTTTATCCCTTCCTTTGTTGATTTTCTACCGCATATTGAAAGTCGAACTTGAAGCTGAGCATCAAGTCTTATTTTGTGGCGGCATTGTTGAATATATCTCCCTGCATTGCATGACATAAGATATGGATTTTTTCTTAATGGTTGAAATTAGATAAAATTTGCATGATGATATATTATATAATATGAATAAAGTATTTGTTACTTACAATTCTAGATTTTAATCTCAAGTAATCACCTTGGCCAAGTTTGTGTTGTCCATGTTTATCTAGTCTTTCCTTTGTTGTGTTTGATTTGTGTCAGAGCCTACGAAAAGTTTCAAGTATGTTATAAGATATCACGATTTTTCTGTAGAACTAAACAAAATTCAGCATATTCAATTCAAAATATCATATATTTATCTCTGACGTATATCAAATATGTATCGACCCTCGAGGTGATTTCAGACTTGTTGAATATATCAATGAATAGTCTGACCAGGTGGTTTCTTCCCTTCGCTTCTCAATGCACTCTCCTTTGCATCCTCCCTATATTCTTCCATTCCCTATTGGGAATGTCCAGAGGATGATTATACTTAGGGTTATTTTTCAATTGAACCCTATATTGATCTCTGATGTATTTCAAATATGCATCGACCCTCAAGGTGATTTCAGACTTGTTGAATATATCAACGAATAGTTTGACCATATGGTTTATAAGATTATTTTTCAAATATTTATCCTTGTCATTCCAACATGTGTGAATGGTGGGCCTGAATATATCTAGAGCCTTGTCATGCAAGGTCCTGTAAAAAATATTGTTTCCTGGAAAACGATATGATAATTAGATTAAATAATATGAAAGATGTAGGTTTCAATCAAATGGTAGGAAGTATTTAACATATTCAAAAATACATGGGATTTGTTGTAACTTCAAGGGAACCAAGTTTCTAGCCACCAAAAAGTTGATGGAGAGTGCTCCCAATCTTTGAACACATGTTTCTCTAGGATAACAATGCTTTGGTTGTGCATAACCAATATCCTCATGCAATTCTCCCTGTAGACCCTCATGAGCATGGTCTAGCATCTGCGGTGGGGGAATCTCATGGGCCCTAGGATTTTTAGTCCTCTGAGCCATAGACAAAGAGGAAAATAGCCTCACAGGTATGTGGTTCGTGCTAGGACGCTATGGGGTTTTTGCATCATTTCCACCAACAACGTCCCCATGACCAGGTTGTCCCGTCGGATTCAAAATTTCCTAAAGAAAGTATTGTTCCTGAGATTAAACCTAAGGATTAAACAATAATGTCAGGCATCGTAAATATAAAGGGATTCTTTTTAAAGGTGATTTTTCTTCTGTTAGTTATATAAGACTTAATCCTCAAATGAAAATAATGACAAAACAGGACATAAGCCGTAATTTGTCGTCTAAGTCGATTCATAAAATCAAATGATGTGAAGGAAAATTACAAAACTGTTAAACAAAATGAGGCATCAATGCAAGATGAATCTTACCTTGTTCACAGTAAAATAAATTAAAGAATGCACCCTCGAAAGGATATGAGAAATAGTAATCCAAGTAGCTCACAGGTCTTGTATTTACTTATAGAAAATGCAAAGGAAAAATTGTTTCCTTATCAAACAATCAATAAAACGTGACCACAGTTGCAGTAGTACTAAATTGAAACCACTCACTTATCAAGGAATTACATAAGGGAAACAATAAATATGGAATACAAGAGGAAAACATAACTCAAACTGCACAAAAAATGGAATATTTGTCTTCACTTGTATTAATTCTCACGAAAGGAGAGTTTTTTCTTATTACATCTGGCAAGAAGCAACCATTGCTAAATATCCAAATTATGTATTTATACAAAAATGATCTCAACCCTAAGCGGTTGGAATTCTCATAATTCAAAAATAGTAAATATTACAATATGTAAAATTTGAAGAGTTTCATTCGCATTTTCTCTGTCTCTTCGCTTGCTGGAAGAGACGTTTCTTCTTCTTGTCCTCTAGCTCAAAAACAACTGGCCTTTAATCATGACTTGTGTAAATGGTATGTTGTCTCATTTGTTTCCAGACTTGCTGGCTTTCCCTTACCTGACACACTGAACACATCTGCCTACGAACTGTACCACTATCCTAGAAGGCTCTATTGTGTCATTAGCCTCGAAAGTATATAAATTATTTTATATGTGAGGCAACCTATCTTCCATCCTTATGGATTATAAAGATATAGACTGTAGCCACAGACTAGGATTGACTATCCACTTATTAATCTAGATAATGTCAATTCGTTTCAATTGCAGGATTTAGGCATGGGCTTCTTCCATTCTTGTCTTGGAATCAAGTTGATTCTTCGCTATATCAATTTTCCCCAGGGCTTCAAAGATGGTATCCCTTTCAATGTATAGCGATTCTTTGTTGAGTGAGGAACATGCTTCTTCACAAGCTTTCTTCACTTCCCAGGCTAAGTCTTTTACTTTCAACTAAATTGGCCTCCCAGGTTTTCAGTATCATATCACCTCGAGTTTTCTCTGAAAGAGACAACCTAGGGACCTTAGCTACTTCATCTTTTTCTGATGAAACAAATGCCTCTTAGAAAGTAGCTTGAGCTACAATGGCCTCTCTCTCCTTTAAGTAAATGTTATTTAAAGAATGATCCACCATCCGATAATGGTTTTGGACAACTTCTATTTTAGTAAAAAGGCTTTGTTGTGCTGATTCTAGCTTCTTGTGCACCACCAATGTCCGGTCTTGGAAAACCTCCATATCCAATATAGTGTTCTCAGTCAATTTTATCTTAGCCTGTAGTTGTTTGACCAACTCTCCCTGTTGAATGGCCAATTCTCTACTTACCTGTGCATTTTTATGCATTTCGTCAAGGTTGATTTTGAGTTGCTGAATTTCCTGTCTGTCACAGGCTCTAATATGCTCAAAACCCCTATTCATCTCATTTCTTACACTCTGTTCCATTGTCTTCATTTGGTGTTGCACCTGTCTTACCAGTAGGTCCTTCTGCTTCAATTGTTCTTTCAGATTCCCAACTGAATAATGATTTGTTTTGGCAAAAGATCCCAATGTGCCTGCCACTTCCATAGAAAAATACGCCTCCTCTATAGCTTGTCCATCAAATAGCACCCTATATCTCTTGACAGTTTCACCCTCCCTTTGGTGTGTTTCTCTTTTTACTATATCCCTCCTCTTCTTGCTGAAGAAGAAGTCCGAAGGGGCCATCTCTTCGACCAAAATAGGAGTAAAATCTTCTATGAACACTACTTCGGCCTTTGGATTCCCTTGACTGGTATGTAAAGGGGTCAAAGACATAATAGGGTCACCTATTTGGGTGGTATATGGTTGCTTTGTTGTATTAGTAGTCAGTTTTTTTGGTGTAGACAATGATGCATCCTGTCCCTTTTTTTTATCAAAACTTCATCTTGATCTTTCGTTTGATCATCAAGTTGATTAGATGGTGCCGTATTTTATTTCTGTGTCAAAACCTCTGTTTTCACCACATTTTCCTGAATGCTTTGTTTACTGGAACTTCTTGTTTCTAAATTCAGGTTCTCAACTTCCTGTGTGGCTGGAGATGTCGGGACTTCTCCCTATAATACTTTCAGTAGGCTATTTCTTCGGTGTTTCTAAAAATTATAGAACTCGACTAATTTGTCCAGAGCCATAGTTTGGACTCGGCTCAACACTTCTTGATAAGATCTTGGTCCTCGGAATATTTCATCCTGTGGGGAATCTTCATGCTCGTATCTCTTTAGATTTTAAAGAGCCATGTGATTTCCCACGATATTCTGGGGTTTGTGTTTCTTGAATTCATTTTTTAAAAGCTTAATGTCCTTTATGGCCACGATCTCTACCTTTGTGTGGCCAAAATCTAACAGTGAGAAAGTACCAACTTGCAAAGGAAAGGTGGGGCAAATATTTTTCTTCACTTCCTTTATCTCTTTACTGATTCCTCCTAGCATTGTTTGATGTGCTACCTCTCGGCACACCAATTGATCTAGTAGAAACATTGGTAAGGCATGCGGAGGAACGAAACATCCAAAAACCCTTATGTAAGAGAAGTGTTCCTCAATGTACCAATCCACTATTTTTCCCAGGTTAGCCACTATCTGGTCTGAAATCCTGGGAGGTGGGCAACCGTATATAGCGATATGCATTGGAATCACTACAAATTTGCAGATTTCATAGAAGAAATCATTTTCTTTATCCTCCCAGAGCTTGGAATGATAGAAGTGTATTGGTTCAGCGTTGTTCGGAGTCTAGCTCTAGCCCATCAAAGGAAATGGCATCATAAAAAAAACGATGTCCATAAGGTATGTTGACATGTAAAATGGGGTAGGTCATCCTTTGGATTTCAATGACTGATATTTTGTAATTTCCTTGGCCAAACTGTCTGATAATATCTTGGCCCAATTGAAAGAAAAACTGTCTGCAACTTCGTGCATGATCGGTACCCATGATAACAAGAAGTGAGGAGAGTTTTCTTTGCCGAAAATTCTACATAGCATCATGACCACATACATCATATGAGCTTCTAATGATGCAGTGGCATATATGCCATGGGTGTTTGCTCTGAATTTCTCAGGGCGTGCCCCCCAATTCTTGATCAATTAGGGGTAATTATTTACACCTCGTGCGCACTCTTCTTCATCGATCTCTTTTAATAAAATGACATTATAACTATGTTTGAATGTCGGGGATAGTTTGTACATCACATGTATATGTTCTGGTCGGAAAGATCCAACAACAACTTTCTGTGAATTGTGGATGGTCCTGGTCGAGACGTCAACGTCCTCAAGGGCCAAACCTATCATGTCGTTATACAGCATGAGCCTCGTCCATGTGGCTATTTTATGCAGCTTTGATTGGGCTACGTATTTGAGCTTCGTTGGATGAGTTTTGGTCCCTTCATAGTCAGACTCTTCTGGACAATTGATCAGCTCATATTGCAGGATATCAAATACTTGTGTCCATTTTTCACGGTATCTACAACTCTCGGCGATGTGTCTGAGAGGACATCTATGTTCTGGCTCGAGATCTCACCAGCTGCTTTAACCATTTTCCGCGGAGCCATGATAGTAGTAAACTCAGAACTCTGTTACCTATCACAGAAAATGCGCAAAACTTCTTATCTTGCTAAATCTCGTTCTGTGAAAACACAAAAAGGGAATTCAAACTTCAATATCTTTTTCACTCTAAGAGTATCAATTTATGCATACCTTCACTGACAACATATTTGTTAATTTTAATGAAAAATCCAGACGGTGATCCACGTTCTTATTCGAAATCATTTTCGTAGATCAGCTATTAATTCCATACATGATTGGTGGTTTGCGATCGGGAGGTTGCTTAGATGAAATTTGAATTTACTTGAATTATGATTCAACGAAACATTAACATGAGATAATAGTGTTTAAACTATTAATTAATCATGTTTAACTTTAATTCCTTCCGGGCTTTCAGACCTCGGGATATCCGATAAAAGCTTGATAAATGATTTCTGAAGCTCGAAACCATGAAGTGATTAATTATTCACTAATTGTCCTTAATATTTAATTAACTCTGCTTAACGTTTAAGACATTTCGAGAGTTCGGGATTCGTGAATTTAGAATGTGACGGATGGTGAATATCCGAACTCCGAGTGTGCGAAGCTATCAATTACCTTTAATTGAGATTAGTTTATTTAACCAAGGTTTAATAATTTAGGACTTCACATTTCGTAGATTTACAAGTTAGAGTTCTATCACTTTCTTGAAGGGTCACTTCCCATGGTGACGTGTTAAAACTTAGGAAGGTACACATGTATATGGTGACTAGGATCTACTAAATGCTTTTCGTGCGGTATCAGGATTCTAAAGGTGAGGCATGTTGAAACGCCTGAAGTACAAAACTCTGAGTCTCGAAACTCCAAAGTATTCTCTAGGGGTTTGACCTTTTAATAATCAGGTGGCTCTAAAGAACTCAGGGAAAAAGGATCGTTCGATTAAATGGAAAACTTCATCAATGGAGAGAATCAAGCTCGCTTTATTCTTATTTCAACTGGGAAAGAAAACTATTTAAAGTGTAAAGTTTAGAAATATATATATGTTCCAACATAGGCTCCATCTAGGGATCATGTCTCTTTGCGAGACGTAGAAGAACAGTAGACCAAGTGCCTTTATTGGGTAAATGGAGTCAGTATTTCATTTCTGTGAAACACATTTGGAAAAGGATCATATTGAGAAAAGGAGTTTCACCCGAACTTAGAAAACCATTAAAACACATCGAATCATGACCTTCAGTTAGGCTATTTGAAATTCCTCTTTCTTAAAACTTAGTTCGTATTTGCTTAAGATAATAAAAGTAACTTTAGAAGAAATATCAAGCTTTGATCGATTTCGTTCACATCAAGGTTAAGTATATGCGTCATATTTTCTTAAGGAGATCTCTCGTTGGTTCATAATGTAACTATTACTGAAAAATAATTAGATATCAGAGTATATCATGTAGATATGTATGACAACCATACAGATATAATAGACATTTATTCACTTCCAGCGAGCTTGTTCAGTATACCGGTGAAGTTATCTACTTCTCCCATTGAATTTCCTTTCACCACTTCAATTAGTAATTTTTCATTTAAATGCTGAGATGAGGGAAATCATTTAATGAATTTCCTTTCATCATATCTTTTTTGGACAAAATGGGGGCAATCGATTTTCCAAATTTCCTTTCACCATTTTCCTTGGACTAGATTGGGGCAATCATTTCATGAATTTACTTTCACCATCTATCTTATATTTTAATACATGAAGTGGGGGAAATTAATCTGTATGTAATATACAAAGGATGATATATGTTTCATTTGTATATATATATATATATATATATATATATATATATATATATCCCGAGTGCTTTGAAACTTGATTCGGCTAATAGCTTAGCTAGACGTTGAACTTTGACGAGTTTAGTTGGTTTTACCTCAAGATCAAATTCCTGAATCTTGGCTAGCCATCAGCCTCTTCTTCTGTCACTATCCGGTTGAACCAATATATCTTTAACAGAGCTGGTTGGTGTGTAGGAAATTATTTTGGAATGCAGCACGTAAGTCCTAAAAGATTTGAGGGATTTCACCATAGCATATGCCTGTTTTTCCAGTATATCATATTTCAACTCAGTGTCTCTGAGGCTTTTACTAAAAAATGCTATCGAATGCTCAAAAACTTCATCGTTCTTCTGTAAGAGCACGACTGCGATAGTATGCTCAGATTCAAATGAAAAGATTAAGAACTCTTTCATGTAGTATGGGTTGGCCAACACCGGTGCTTCTCCTATTACCTTCTTGATGTGTTCAAAAGATTCTTTATCTTCGGTTGTCCATTTGACCTCACTATCATTTTTCAGCATTTCTGTAATCAATTTAACAATCTTAGTGAAATTTGGAATGAATCTTCTCAAAAAAATTATTTTTCCTAAAAAAGACTAAATTTCCTTTCTGTTTCTAGGAATATTGATTGTATTTATAGTTTCAACCCTTTTTGGATCGATTTTGATTCCTTCCCTAGATACTATATGGCCTAAGAGTTTACCTTCTTGCATTGCAAAATGGGATTTCTTAGGGTTGAGTGACAAACCAAATTTTTTGCACTTCTCAAATGTTTGTGTGAGGTGTACCAAGTGCTCTGCATCTGAGTTAGAAAAAAAAGTTAAATCATAGAGATAGATAACGAAAAATTTATCTCTCTAACCGAAAAAGGCTATGTCCATTGCTCGTTGAAAGGTATCCCTTGCGTTCATCAGACCGAATGGCATTTTTTCGTACATGAAAGTACCCCATGGAGTGGTAAACACGTTTTTCTCTTTGTCATCTTCATGGACCGCAATTTGATTGTAACCTGAAAAGACATCAATCATAGACATTCGGTTATCCCCGGCCACTTTTTCCAGAACATGATCCATTTTATGGAGTGGATAGTTGTCTTTAAGGGATGATCTATTTAGGTTCCTGAAATCCACGTAGAGTTTGATTTCACCGTTATTTTTCTTGACTAGAACTAAATTAGTCACCCACTTGGAATACCTAAGAGGAATAATAATATTAGCATCAAGGAGATTTTTTACCTCTCTTTCTATCACATGCAGGAGTATAGGATTTATTTGTCTGAGTTTCTTCCTGAAAGGTTTGATGCCTGGTTTCAAAGGGATTGTATGCTCGATGACAGTGGTATCATAATTTTTTATCTTGTCGTAAGACCAAGTGAAGACATATTTGTATTGTTTGAGTAACTCAACATATTTACTTTTCATTTCGGGTGGAAGATATTTAGATATTTTGACCAGCTTAGGGTTTTACTTAGTGCCTATATCACAATGTTCAACCTCTTTGGGTTGAGATTGCAAGGTATACTTTAGGAGTATAACGTACTGATAAAATAATCTTTCTAAAGGAATCAGACCCATAGGAATCTGATTATTTTTCAGCACCAACATGCAATGGTTAACAATATTATCTTGGAACTTCTGAGGTTCTTCATCTTCCTGCATGATCCAAGTAGGGTCATTATGATTTTCCTGATCAATGTGTGTTTCAAAAAATTCATCCACCATTTCTAGAAATTGCTTGATCTGTTCATCGTCTTCAAAGACCTGCTAGTGTTGAACATTGTTTGGTATTGAAGGCCTGCACCTCATTTCTATGTGATACTTTAGCTTCAAGACAGTAGGTGGCATAAAAGTAGCAGCCGCTTTCGCCGGAGAGTCAGCTTGTTGATTTTCTACTCTGGGGATATGATGAATATTAAACGATAAGAAAAAGTTTTCTATCAAATTCCAAGTGCAGTTCCTGTACAACCTTATCCTTGGATGTTTGGCTTGATACTGTTGCCTTATCTGTTTTACAATTAATTCGGCATCACCGTAAACTATTAGATTCTCGATTTTCAACTTCTTGGCAGCTTCTAATCCTAAGACCAGAGCTTCATACTCACATACGTTATTGGTATAGTCAATGTCCCTCTACAATCTATATGAGAAAGGAATAATGAATTCATCTTCGGGCACCACAAACAACACTTCGGCTCCTACTCCTTCCCAGGACGAAGCACCATCAAAAAACATTTTTCAAACTCCTACACTGTTTACATTTTTGTTTGTTTTTTCTATTTTTTTGTTTTATTCTTCTGTACAACTTTCTTATGTACATTTATTAAAACCATCATCAATTGATAATATACAGTTTCCTAAAACCTAATCGGCGACATATACTGGGTAATTATTTGGGTTATGTGGGTCACTTACAATATATGCCAATCTTGTCTCTTTGTATAGATAGGTGAACTGTCCATCGAAGATTGGGATCGTAGCATACGTCATGTCCAGTTGAAGTGATCCTCCAAGTTTGGCACCCCAAGACCTAGATAACAACATGCCATACTTCGCAGGAACATCAACAACAACTACATCCATGAGAATACTCTTCACAGGAATCTATGCAAGATTAACCACCAAATATTTTATCATACCAAGAAATTTAACTTTTCTTGAATCAAAAGAATATAGATCTCGGTATGGCCTAGTAACCTCAAGACCCACCTTTTCCATAATAACTTTGGGCATTAAGTTGTGGGAGGCTCTAGAATCTAACATACAATTATGGAGTAGGTGATCATGCACTGTCAACATAATATAAAAAGGAGCAACGTGGTCTTTAGCGTTTTCGATATGCAGACCAAACATTATAGTGGGTCTATCATCTTCTAAATTAATAGCATCTGCATGAATTTCAACATCAGTGAAATTTATTATCTTGGCAATTTGTTTTCTATACATCATATTTTTCGCCAGTTCAACCAGAGGTACATGAATTTTGATTTTATTAATTTCGCTTTCCAAATTGAAACTTCTGATTGTCTTTTCAACTTCTCTGGTTGGGATCTCTGTTTCTCTTTTTTCTGGCTTGTTAGTCTGTGTTGCTTTCATTTCGGATGTCTTTTTTTGGTAGCTTGCATTTCAACCATTTTTGTTTTGGTAGCTTGCGTTTCAGTGGATGGTTGAACTTCCTCATTCATTTTACTTCTTGACAATATCTTCTTAGGTGGAAAAATTGTATAATTTTTATTTCTAGGCCTTAAATTATATTTATGTTGAAGCTCAACCATTATAGAGTCGGTGATTCCTTGATAATCAAACTCTCCCAGATTATTTATGCTTTCCTCATTTCCGAACATAGGTTCTTGGTCTAAATATCTTTCATAATCTTGTCTGGTTAGGTGAGGTTCTCAGTTGTCATCACTGAGATTGTTTATATCTTCATCTAACCCTTCATAGTCTTGCATGTCATCACTTTGCATGAAGTTTTCTGTTTTAAAAAGGGTTTTGATTTTATGATCCTTGTTTTTTACTGGTCTTTGTTGGATTTGGGGATTGGGATTCCTTTTGAAATATCTCCTAGAAAAAGGATCAGTTTTATCTTGGTCCAATTCAATTCTAGAGATTTTGTTTGATAACTCTTTGATTATCTTATCCATGTCGTCCATTTTTTCCTCCGAGGACCTCGTAGATCCGGAAGTTCCAGCTTGTTCCCTGAAGTGTTTAGTTTCTTTGGTTCTCGTCTCGACCTTTTATTTTAGTTTACCCAATGCCATCATGTTCGACTCGATTTTGATGGCGTCGTCCTGCATTCTTGTGAGGTCAATGTATCTCCTTTCCCTCAAAAGTAGGGCAAATTCCGGCTCAAAAGCCCATGCGAAAGTCATCTTAGGTGCAGGGTGTGAGGGTTTGACTTATACTGGGATCTTATGATAGATTTTATTAAACCTATGGGTGAATTCTAGGACTGACTCAGAAGGATTTTTCCTTAGATCCCCAAACTCCTTTAGATAATACAAGTGATCTTTCTTTTCTCCCCACTGCCTTAAAAAGGCGTTTTCTAGCACGTCATAAGATGCTATAGAACCTACCTGAAGCCCTCAAAACTAGAGTCTTACTTGACCTTCAAACTTTTTCACCAAAAGTCTTGAGTAAACATCCTCATGCTCAATGTCGAGGATATCAACGAATTGGTCAAAAAAGTTTATGTTCTCTGTGGTAGTTAAATCTCCTTCTCCCGTGAATTTTGGTAAGTTCTTCATATAATTTTCTGGTAAATCATGAAGTATAGGGGGGAGGAATAAAAGAGAGTATCTATCTTCCACTTTGGAAAAAATACTAGGGGGTGGAGGTGGTGGTCCTTGACCGCCTCCTCCTCCAGCACCGCCTCCTGCGCCACCTCCTGCGCCACCTCCTCCAACAATAGCCATTTGATGTCAAGTGGATGAACTTCAGGAGTTAAAGAGAGGTTTTTCATAAAATTATAGGGACCCTTATACTACCTCAGTATGAGGTGAAGGAGGTTCTAGAAACTGACCGTTAGGAGAAAGAAAATATGAAAAGGGGGGAAAAGGGAAATGAGGACCGACTTCTTCGGATTTACAGGATATATAAATAGGAGAACCAACAGGAGTTGAATCAGGGTATGAGATATAGTCTTCAGAGTTTTGGGGAACTAAAACCTTTACTTCGGGGACCAACAGAATATCAATAAAAGCAGGTATCAAAAGGGATGTTTTACCTTTACTATTAAAGGGGAAATTCAAATCTGTCTCGACTTTAATCTCAGGTGAAACCAACTCGGGTTTTATGGTTTCAGTTGCAAGATTCTCAGTTGATGTATCTCCAAAGTGGCTTTGTGTGTAGCCTTCTTGCTAGATTGATTGTTCAAGCGGAACCTTAGCATTAGTTTGCACAGTTTTGGGTTGGTAAACCTTACTTGTGGATGCAACAGTCTGCTTGAGGTATCCCCTTGGTTTTAATAGATTTTCAAGATCGAAAACAGGCGTAGTTTGTTGATCGTCTGGGTTCTTCCTGGTATTCTTTCTACCGAATGTCAGTTTATCTATAGTGGAGTTGCCAAGTGAAAGATAAAATTTGGCCTTATAAATTTATTCAATCTTTGTTCACTATCAAAGAGAGAAACTTACCATGTTGTTCTCTCAGGGAAAAATAATTTTGTTTCTCCATCCCCGACAACGATGCCAAAAAGATTTTGTTCCTGAGATTAAACTTAAGGCTTAAAGAATAATTTCAGGCATCAGAAATATAAAGGGATGCTTTTTAAAGGTGATTTTTCTTCCATTAGTTATATAATAATTAATCCTCAAATGAAAATAATGACAGAACAGGACATAGGTCGTAATTTGTTGTCTAAGTCGATTTATAAAATCAAATGATGTGAAGGAAACTTACAAAACTGTTAAACAAAATGAGGCATCAATGCAAGATGAATATTACCTTGTTTGCAGTAGAAGAAATTAAAGAAAGCACCCTTGAAAGGATATGAGATACAATAATACAAGTATCCCATAGGTCTTTTATTTACTTATAGAAAATACAGAGGAAAAATTGTTTTCTTATCAAACAACCGATAAAATGTGACCATAGTAGCAGTAGTAATAAATTGCAATCACTTACTTATCAAGGAATTACATAAGGGAAACAAGAAATATGGAATACAAGAGGAAACCATAACTCAAACTGCACAAAAATTGGAATCCCTATCTGCACTTGTATTAATTCTCACGAAAGGAGAGTTTTTTCTTATTACATCCAACAAGAAGAAACCATTGCTAAATCCCCAAATTATGTATTTATACAAAAATGATCTCAACCCTAAGCGGTTGGAATTCTCATAATTCAAAAATAGTAAATATTACAATATGTAAAATTTGAAGAGTTTCATTCGCATTTTCTCTGTCTCTTCGTCTGCTGGCAGAGACGTTTCTTCTTCTTGTCCTCTAGCTCAAAAACAACTGGCCTTTAATCATGAATTGTGTAAATGGTATGTTGTCTCATTTTTTTCCAGACGTGTTGTCTTTCCCTTTCCCGACACACTGAACACATCTGCCTACGAACTGCACCACTATCCTGGAAGGCTCTATTGTGTTATTAGCCTCAAAAGTACATAACTTCTTTTCTATGTGAGGCAACATATCTTCCATACTTCTGGCTTCTAAATATATAGACTATAGCCGCAGACTAGGATTGACTATCCACTTATTAATCTGGATAATGCCAATTCGTTTCAATTGCAGGATTTTGGCTTGGGATTCTTCCATTCTTGTCTTGGAATCAAGTTGATTCTTCATTATATGAATTTTCCCCAGAGATTCAGAGATGGTATCCATTTCAATGTATAGTGACTCTTTGTCGAGTGAGGAACATGCTTCTTCACAAGATTTCTTCACTTCCCAGGCTAGCCTTTTAATTTTAACTAAATTGGCCTCCCAGGTTTTCAGTATTATATCACCTCGAGTTTTCTATGAAAGAGACAATCTAGGGACCTTAGCTACTTCATCTTTTACTGATGACACAACTTCTTCCTGGAAAGTAGCTCGAGCTACAATGACCTCTCTCTTTTTTAATTAAATGTTATTTAAAGAATGATCTACCATTCGATAAAGGTTTTGGACAACTTCTATTTTAGTAAAAAGTCTTTGTTGTGCTGATTCTAGATTCTCATGCACCTCCAATGCCTAGGCTTGGAAAACTGCCATATCCACTGCCATGTTCTCAATCAAGTTTATCTTAGCCTGCAATTGTTCGACCAACTCTCCCTGTTGAATGGCCAATTCTCTACTTACCTGTGCATTTTTATGCATTTCGTCAAGGCTGATTTTGAGTTGTTGAACTTCATGTCTATCACAGGCTCTAATCTGCTCAAAACCCCTATTCATTTCATTTCTTACACTCTGTTCCACTATCTTCATTTGGTTTTGCAACTGTCTTACTAGTAGGTCCTTATGCTACAATTGTTCTTTCAGATTCCCAACTAAATAATGATTTGTTGTGGAAAAAGCTCCGAATGTGCTTGCCACTTCCATAGCAAAATCTGCCTCCTCTAGAGCTTGTCCATCAAATAGCACCCTGTGTCTCTTGACAGTTGCACCCTCCCTTTGGAGTGTTTCTCTTTTTACTATATCCATCCTCTTCTTGCTGAAGAAGAAGTCGGAAGGGGGCATCTGTTCGACAGAAATAGGAGTAAGATATTCTATGAACACTACTTCGGCCTTTGGGTTCCCCTGACTGGTCTTTAAAGGGGTCAAAGACATAATAGTGTCACCTATTTGGGTGGTCTGTGGTTGCTCTGTTGTATTAGTAGTCAGATTTTTTGGTGTAGATAGTGATGCATCCTATCCCCTTTTTTTATCAAAACTTTAGCTTGAGCTTTTGTTTGATCATCAGGTTGATTAGATGGTGCAGTGTTTTCTTTCTGTGTCAAAACCTTTGTTTTCACCAAATTTTCCTGAATTCTTTGTTTACTGGAACATCCTGTTTCTAAATTTTGGGTCTCAACTTCCTGTGTGGCTAGAGATGTCAGGACTTCTCCCTGTAAGACTTTCGGTAGGCTATTTCTTCGGTGTTTTTGAAAATTATAGAACTCGGCTAATTTGTCCGGATCTAGAGTTTGGACTCGGCTCAAAAATTCTTGATAAGATATTTCTCCTCGGAATATTTTATCCTGTGGGGAATCTTCATGCTCGTATCTCCTTAGATTGTAAAGAGCCCTGTGATTTCCCATGATCTTCTAGGGATTGTGTTTCTTGAATTCAATGTTTATAAGCTTAATGTCCTTTAGGGTCGCAACCTCTAGCTTTGAGTGGCCGAAATCTAACAGTGAGAAAGTACCAACTTTCAAAGGAAAGGTTATCACATCTTTTTCTGCACTGCCTTTATCTCTTTATTGATTCCTCCTAGCACTTTTTGATGTGCCACCTCTCGACACACCAATTGATCTGGTAGAAACATTTGTAAGGCATGCAGAGGAACAAAACATCCAAAAACCATGATGTAAGATAAGTGTTCCTCAATGTACCAATCCACTATTTTCCCTAGGTTGGCCACTATTTGGTTTGAAATCTTGGGAGGTGGGCAACTGTATATAGTGATATGCATTGGCATCACCACAAAGTTGCATATTTCGTAGAAGAAATCCTTTTCTTTATCCTCCCAGATATTGAAATGATAGAAGTGTATTAGTTTAGCGTTGGTCAGAGTCTAGCTCCAACCCATCAAAGGAAGTGGAATCATAAAACAAACGACGTCCATAAGGTATGCCAACATGTAAAATGGGGCAGGTCATCCTTTGGATTTCAATGACTGATATTCTGTAATTTCTTTGGCCAAACTGTCTGATAATATCTTGGCCCAATTGAAATAAAAACCCTCTGCAACTTCGTGCATGATCGGTACCCATGATAACATGAAGTGAGCAAATTTTTCTTTGCCGAAAAGTATACATAGAATCATGGCCACATACATCATATGAGCTTCTAATGATGCAGTGGAATATATGCCATGGGTGTCTTCTCTGAATTTTTCAGGGCATGCCAACCAGTTCTTGATCAAGTCGGGGTAATTGTTTACACCTTGTGCGCACTCTTCTTCATCGAACTCTTTTAAGAAAGCGACATTATAACTGTGTTTGAATGTTGGGGATAGTTTGTACATCACCTGTATATGTTCTTGTTAGAAAGATCCAACACCAACTTTCTATGAATTGTGGATGGTCCTGGTCGAGACGTCAACGTTCTCAAGGGCCCAACCTATCATGTCATTATACAACATGATCCTCGACCGTGTGGCTATTTTATGAATCTATGATTGGGCTACGTATTTGAGCTTTGTTGCCTGAGTTTCGGTCCCTTCATAGTCCGACTCTTCTTGACAATTGATTATATCATATTGCAGGATATCAAATACCTGTGTCCAGGTTTTCACAGTATCTACAACTCTCGGCAATGTGTCCGAGAGGACATCTGTGTTCTGGCTCGAGCTCTCACCAGCCGCTTTAACCATTTTCCATGGAGCCATGATAGTAGTAAACTCAAAACTCTGTTACCTGTCACAGAAAAGGCACAAAACTTCTTATCTTGCTAAAGCTCGTTCTGTGAAAATGCAAAAATGGAATTCAAACTTCAATATCTTTTTCACTTTAAGAGTATCAATTTACGCATACCTTCACTGACAATGTATTTGTTAATTTTAATGAAAAAGTCAGATGATGATCCACGATCTTATTCGAAATCATTTCCATAGATCTTCTATTAATGCCATAAATTTTTGGTGGTTCGCGACCGGGAGGTTGTGTAGATGAAATTTGAATTTGCCCGAATTATGATTCAACGAAAAATCAACATGAGATAATAGTGTTTAACCTGTTAATTAATCGCGTTTAACTTTAATTCCTTTGGGCTTTCGGACCTCGGGATATCTGATAATAGCTTGATAAATGATTTTCAAAGCTCGAAACCATGGAGTGATTAATTATTCGCTAATTGCCTTCAATCTTTAATTAACTCTGCTTAACATTTAAGACATTTCGAGAGTTCGAGATTTGTGAATTTAGAATGTGATGGATGGTGAATATCTGAACTATGAGTGTGCGAAGCTATCAATTACCTTTAATTGAGATTAGTTTATTTAACCAAGGTTTAATAATTTGGGACTTCTCATTTCGTAGATTTACAAGTTAGAGTTCTATCTCTTTCCCGAAGGAACACTTCCCGCAGTGACGTGTTAAATCTTAGGAAGGTATATGTGTATATGGTGACTAGGATCTGTCGAATGCTTTTCTTGTATCTGGATTCTAAAGGTGTGACGTAGACCCTTGAACCCTCGAATTGAGGTCCGCACAGGATCGTTCTAATCTGCCCTTGAGTCTGATTGACTCTTCGTGTCCTTCACAGGGACACACACACACCTACAATAGTGTTCCTCCATGGGTCCTTATGAGTGTGCCCGTGTGATCAAACACCAGGCGTCACCCAAGTCTCCTTGGTCACAATAACGTCGTGCCCTTCACGAAACTGGGGCTTCAGGTTTCGCGATCCTTGTTGTTGATTTTCTTGGCCCTCTACTTTCCGAAACCCGAAATGCTGAATTCCGATGCGCTTGGCAAAGCTTGGCTTCCCAACAGACTTCTTACTTCATTGGGGTTTCAGACTTCGCGACTTTGCGAATCCAGATGCAAGGCTCCCCGTCCTTCGACCTCCGAACCCAAAACGGTCAACAAGGTTTGACTCTGTCCATTGATGAAGACATGCCACCTGTCACCCTTGCGGTCCCCACCTGACAGATGTGCCATGTATTCACACGGGCTTGCTCAATCCGACGACCTGCTTTATTTTGGGCTTCCGGGTATCGAGAGTTCGGAACTCTCGACCCCAACCGATGCCTCCTCTATTTTCTGACGTCCTAAGTGCCGAAATCCCAAACTCTATGCCAATTCCTATCGTGACTTACGATTTCAGGACTTTCATTCCACTGCACTTAGCTTCTAGTCGTCAAGATCCCCGAAATGCCGAAATGAAACTTCCCAAAGGATCGACGCGAATAAGTCTTCGCTCGATCCAACACTTAACTTCTCCCGCAACTTTCTTGGATCTTACGGTCCTCGCTATTTCGGGAGTTCTCCTTGGAGAATTTCGACCCTTCAGTTTCCTCCTCAAGAACCGTTGGCTCAAAATCGACTCTGCGATCCTTCTCTGGGACGTGACTTCTGCACAACGACTTGAGATTCCTGATTTCTCTTGAATGATTCAAAGGCCCTAACCCTTCTAATATTTCTTCACAAACTCAGGTCTTCAAGGAGACTCCTGCATGCACTTCTTGCGGCAATCCTTCAAATACTTCAGCGTACTTGAACTCCCGACTCTGTGCACTTTCTCTGCAACAACAGTCCTTCAATCTCTCAGCCTTAGTTGATAAGTTCTAAGGTCTCGACCAGCTTGCGCACACCTTGCATGGCTTCTGTGCTTGTCTTGCACTTCTTCTGAAATGAGAACAACGATATCCCTCCCGAGATTCCATAGATAAACTTTGAACCTTTGTCAAAGCACTCCTTGCGGACTTTTCACTGCACTCCTTGCAGGAACTTTTCTCACTCAGGAAGAGAAACAATTGAAACTCATTTTCTTTTTTCTCTCAGACTTCAAACATTCAATATGAAATCATACATTCAACTCAGTATCAAAATAAATGCATAACAGAGAGATTAAAACAACTGTAAGCATACCATTCACCATGTATAGACAGAAAACATCATAACACCATGAAATCTGATTCCAAGCTTCTGTATATTAATTCAAAGCTCCTGTACATGGATTCTTCTACAACTCTCTCTTCTTTTCTATGCTAATGTGTTAATTTATCTAATTATAATTGATACAATGATACAAAGATGAGGGTGTCTATAGTCGTTTTCACTCCTGGTCCTAAAACTGTTTAATCTAGAATTTAAATCTACCTACTTTCATTAACTGGGCATAAATGCCTTTTACATCGACAGATGAGAGCATATTTCTCAAGGTCTGTTTACAATCACTTATTTATAAATGCACGTATGCCTTCCTTAACTATGTCATTAATATTCCTCCCTTAATCTTTCAAAATATTTCAAAACATTTTCGACATGTGCAAAAATGTGTTGCGCTCATCCCAGCTGTCTTCCGCCTCCACGCTCGCTTGCTGCTGGCGATGCTCCTGCATCATACTCCCCCACTTGAAAATTTTCATGGATTTATGTTCATGAGTTCTTGCACGGTCTGTCCATGCTTCTGAATCTCTGTTTCATTCTCCCAACTGGCATCTTCAACTGGATGTCCCTTCCATTTGACCAAGTATTCAAAATACTCTTTTCTCCTGGTCCTCTTGCTGATTCTCTTGTCAAGTATACTTTCCATCTGTGGCTTTTCAGCTACAGGCATTTGTTTGGTCCACTGAACCTCCTTCTGGTCATCCTCTGCTCCTGTTTCTTCAGCTCTGTAAGGGTACAAATCCGCAACATTGAATATTGGTGAAATTCCGACCCCATTGGGTAATTCAATCTCATATGCATTTTCCCCAAATATCTTCATGAACTTACATGGTCCAATCTTTTTCATCTTCAGTTTGTTATATGTTCCCCTTGGGAACCTTTCTTTCCTTGGATGCGCAAGAATCATATCACCAACTTCAAACTGAAGTTATCGCTTGTGTTGATCTGCTCTGTGTTTATATTCTTGGCTTGAATTCTGCAATCTCTCCTTGACTCTATTGTGAAGCTCCTTCATTGCTTCTGCAAAATTCTTTGCACTAGCACTCCTGAATTCAGCTTGTTTCGAATCGTTCAATTCAGAAACTCCCCTTGGTTGCATCCCATATATAATTTGGAATGGACTCTGCCTTGTGCTTCTATTGATTGAATCATTATAAGAAAATTCCGCCTGTGGCAGAATGTGATCCCACTGACTGTGGTGTTCAGTCACTAGGCTTCTCAATAAATCTCGCAAGATTTTGTTTACAAATTCTGTCTACCCATCCATCTGAGGATGATAAGCTGAGCTAAATGACAAATTTGTCCTCAACTTCTTCCATAAAGTCCTCCAGAAATGTCCCATGAACTTGGTATCCCGATCTGAAACTATACTTCTTGGCAAACCGTGAAGTCTGATGACTTCTTTGAAAAACAGGTTCGCAATATGAGTTGTGTTGCTAGTTTTCTGACATGGTATAAAATGTGCGATCTTTGAAAATCTGTCTACCACTACAAAGATTGAATCAAATCCTCTTTGCGTTCTTGGCAACCCCAATATAAAATCCATGCTCACTGCATCCCATGGCCTTTCTGGTATGGGTAATGGCTGATATAACCCCGTGTTCTGCCTTTTTCCCTTTGTGTGCTGACAAATTCTACATCTGTCCACAAATATTTTGACATCTGTCCTCATCCCTGGCCAAAAATATGATCCATTTGAACGTTTTTTCATGACCGAAATGTTCGGCCAATCCTCCAATATGTTTTTCTTTCAACAGATTCTCCCTCATGGAGCATTTTGGAATATATAATCGATTGCCTCTGAATAAAAATCCATCCTGGATCATATATTTGGCCCATTGGCTTCTATCCCTGAGAATTGGATTCTCAGATGCCTCATACGCCTCTTTAAAATATGGATTGTCTTTGTACATTTCTTTGATATTATCAAAACCCAAAGTTTTGACTCTAAATTTCTGCATAAGCAAACATTTCCTGCTTAAAGCATCAACAACTTTGTTAGCAGTTCCAGAAATATGTTTAATTACAAAAGTGAAATTCTGCATGTATTCGACCCATTTAACATGTCTTTGGTTCAACTTCTCCTATTGAGTCACGAATTGTAAGGCATGATTGTCACTGTACAAAACAAACTCTTTAGGAACCAAATAATGTCTCCATTTCTTCAGCGCTTGCATGGCAACATAGAATTCTTTGTCATATGTTGAGTATTTAATCTTCGCTTCATTCAATTTCTCACTAAAGTATGCAACTGGCCTGTCGTCTTGGCTCAATATTGCTCTAATTACAAATCCACTCGCGTCACACTTGACCTGGAATGTCTTGCTAAAATCCGGCAGAACCAAAATTGGTTGCTCCGTGATCTTCTTCTTCAGCAAGTTGAAACTTTTTTCTGCTTCCTCTGTCCAATGAAAATATTTGTGTCTTTTCTTCACCGTATCCATCATCAGTGCACTAATCCCACTGAAATTTTGGATGAATTTCCCGTAGAAACTAGCTAAACCATGGAAGCTTCGAACTTCAAACACACTTTTTGACGATGGCCAATTCTTGATCGCTTCTACTTTTTCTGGATCCATCTTCATCTCATTTGCAGAGATAAAAAAACCCAAGTAAATGAGTTCTGTCCTCATAAATGTTGATTTCTTAATGTTTATCAACAATTTCTCTTGCTGCAATCTCCTCATCAATGTAGCTAAATGCTTCAAGTGTTCTGCTTCTGTTTTGCTGAAAATCAATATATCATCAAGATATACAATGACGAATTTTCCTATGAAATCCTTCATGACTTCATTCATCAATCTCATGAAAGTACTGGGCGCATTTGTTAAGACAAATGACATAACAAGCCATTCATACATCTCCTCATTCATCTTGAAGGCTGTCTTCCATTTGTCACCTTCTCTCATACGAATTTGATGATATCCGCTTTTCAAATCAATCTTTGAAAAAAACTTTGCTCCACTCAAGAAATCGATCAAATCATCCATCCTTGGCAAAGGAAATCTGTATCTGATGGTAATATTGTTGATTTCCCTTGAGTCTGTGCACATCCTCCAGCCTCCATCTTTCTTTGGGCTGAGCACTGTTGGAACATCGCATGGGCTCAAGCTTTCTCTAATCAATCCTTTGTCCATTAAATCCTGGACTTGTCTTTTGACCTCTTCATTCTCCTGCAACGTCAATCTGTACGTTGCCTTGTTTGGTAAATTAGCTCCAGGTATGAGATCAATATGATGACTTATACTTCTGATCGGTGGCAACAAACAAGGCAGTTCATCCACTACTATATCAATGAACTCTTCCAACAACTTTTGGATTTCCTTTGGTAAATCATCCACTCTTGTACTGGTTAAAACAATTCTAGGTTTCTTGACCACAATGAATTGTGTGTCATCCTTCTTCTTAACCTCCTTAAGAAGTTCCTTCCCACTCATGAGAAGTACAATGTTTCTCACCTCAGGTTTTACTTCTTTATCCTTAATCGACAACAACATGTGAGTTCTCCCATTCTTCTCCAGGGTGTATGTGTTTTGTCTCCCATCATGAATCACATTTATGTCATATTGCCACGGTCTACCCAACAATACATGACAAACATCCATGGGAATGACATCACATAGTATTTCATCCTTATATCCTCCTATTTTAAATTCAACTAAACATTGTTTAGTGACATTTACTTGATGTCCCTTTTGTAACCACGAAACTCTGTATGGTCTTGGATGTTCAATAGTCTCCAGCTCCAACTTCTCTACCATCTCAGTAGAAATGAGATTGTATGTGCTACCGCTGTCCACGATGACTTTGCATACCCTGTCTTTGGTCTTGCAAGCAGTCCGAAAAAGTATGTTCCTTTGGGCTGGGTTCTCTGCCTCCTTCTTTGGCATTAAGAGAACTTTTCTCATCATCAGTGATCTTTTTCCCTCAACATATTCTGCCTCAAAATTCCATCCTTGTGCTTCGGCAATGTGAGTTTCACCTCCTTCTTTCTTTCTATCTGGACATTCATAGGATTTGTGTCCATTTTTTCCACAGGGAAAGAATTTTATTTCTCCACCTCTGCCTCTTCCTCTTCCTTTGGTTCGGGGAAAAATATTTCTATCAGCATATTGTCCTCTCTGTGAGCTTCCTCCTCTCTCATGCTGAGTTTGAGGTTTCTTTCCCTCTTCTTGAGGTCTTTGAGTTCTGTCTTGGGCAATTATTTTGCCTTTGGCTTGACTTCTGCCTCGACCTCTCTGACCTTGCTTTTGGCTCAGCTTCTCTTCATCTTTCAGAGCCATCTGATAAGCATCTTCTACATTTCGAATGATCATCATGCTCATATCATCTTGGATGTCATATCTCAGACCATTCATGTACCTGGAAACCTTTTCATCATCGCTTTCCCGATGACCTACTCTGATGTTTAGTTTGTAGAATTCTTTAGTGTATTCCTTCACTGACATCAACTTCTATCTCAAATTACGCATCCTCTGAAACAGAGTGATTTGATAATCCTAGGGTATGAATTTGGCTTTCATCTTCGCAACCATTCTATCCCAACTTTTGATTTTCTGCTTGCCCTTACAACGTCTGTCAGCCTGCAGTTCATACCACCATGATGTTGCATGCCCTTTAAGTCTTGTGACAACATGTTTGACCTTCTTGTCTTCCTCGACATCTTCATAGTCGAAGTATTTATCCAGAGTTCTAATCCGGTCTAGAAGCTCTTCAACATCTAAGTTCCCTTCATACATGGGAATCTCCATTTTTTCACTGGCACCTATCCTTGCAACAACCCTGAATAGGAATTCATCCACAGCATCTTCGACTGCTACTTCTTCTCCTTCATGTCCAGCTTCATTTTCACTTTCGGCCTCACTGATATCCCCAGTGTCGATTGTGCGCCTCTGTGTTGTCTCCATGGCATCAAGCCTAGCACGTAGTTCACACATTTCCCTTTCCACTGCTAGATCAGGCATTGGTATATCTCTCCTTCTTGGCAACATGGCTGCAAATATTTTCACTTTTCTCTGCTACAGAAAGAAAAGAACTCTTACTCGTTCTGATACCACATTGACGTAGACCCTCTAACCCTTGAATTGAGGTCCACACAGGATCATTTTAATTTTCCCTTGAGTCTGATTGACTCTTCATGTCCTTCACAGAAACACACACACACCTACATTAGTGTTCCTCCATAGGTCCTTATGAGTGTGCCCACATGATCAAACACCAGGCATCACCCAAGTCTCCTTGGTCACAATAGTGTCGTGCCCTTCACGAAACTGGGGCTTTTGGTTTCATGATTTCACGATCCCTGTTGTCGATTTTCTCGACCCTCTACTTGACGAAACCCGAAATGCCGAATTCCGATGCGCTCGGAAAAGGTTGGCTTCCCAACGGACTTCTTACTTCATCGGGGTTTCGGACTTCACGACTTCATGAATCCAGATGCAAGGCTCCCCGTCCTTCAACCTCCGAACCCCAAAACGGTCAACAAGGTTTGACTCCATCGATTGACGAAGACACGCCACCTGTCACCCTTGTGGTCCCCACTTGACAGATGTGCCACGTATTCACACGGGCTTGCTCAATCCGACGACCCACTTTATTTCAGGCTTCCGGGTATCAGGAGTTAGGAACTCTCGACCCCAACCGCTGCCTCCTCTATTTGTCGACACCTGAAGTGTCGAAATCCCGAAATCTATGCCAATTCCTATCACGACTCATGATTTTGGGACTTTTGTTCCACTTCACTCAGCTTCTAGTTGTCAGGATCCCCGAAATGTCGAAATGACACTTCCCAAAGGGTCGACGCGAATAAGTCTTCGTTCGGTCCAACACTTAACTTCTCCCGCAACTTTCTTGGATCCTACGGTCCTTGCTATTTCGGGAGTTCTCCTTGGAGAATTCCGACCCTTCAGTTTCCTCCTCAAGAACCTCTGGCTCAAAATTGACTCTGCGATCGTTTTCTGGGGCATGACTTCTGCACAACGACTTGAGCTTCCTTCTTTCTCTTGAATGATTCAAAGGCCCTAACCCTTCCGAGCTTTCTTAGCAAACTCAGGTCTTCAAGGAGACTCCTGAACACACTCCTTGTGGAAATCATTCAAATAATTCAGCGTACCTGAACTCCCGACTCTGTGCACTTTCTCTGCAACAATAGTCCTTCAATATCTTAGCCTTAGTTGATAAGTTCTAATGTCTCGACCAGCCTGTGCACACCTTGCACGACTTCTGTGCTTATCTTTCACTTCTACTGAAATGAGAACAACATTATCCCTCCCGAGCTTCTAGAGATAAACTCTGAACCTTTGTCAAAGCACTCCTTGCGGACGCTTCATTGCACTCCTTGCAGTAACTTCTCTCACTCAGGAAGAGAAACAATTGAAACTCATTTTCTTTTTTCTCTCAGACTTCAAACATTCAATATGAAATCATACATTCAACTCAGTATCAAAATAAATGCATAATAGAGAGATTAAAACAACTGTAAGCATACCATTCACCATGTATAGACAAAAAACATCATAACACCATGAAATCTGATTCCAAGCTTCTGTATATTAATTCAAAGCTCTTGTACATGGATTCTTCTACAACTCTCTCTTCTTTTCTATGCTAATGTGTTAATTGATCTAATTCTAATTGATACAATGATACATAGATGAGGGTGTCTATAGTCGTTTTCCCTCCTGGTCCTAAAACTGTCTAATCTGGAATTTAAATCTACCTACTTTCATTAACTGGGCATAAATGCCTTTTACATCGACAGATGAGAGAAGATTGCTCAAGATCTGTTTACAATCACTTATTCATAAATGCACGTACACCTTTCTTAACTATGCCATTAATATTCCTCCCTTAATCTTTCAAAATATTTCAAAACATTTTCAACATGTGCAAAAATGCATTGTGCTCATCCCAGCTGTCTTCTGCCTCCGTGCTCACTTGCCGCTGGTGATGCTCCTGCATCAAGCTGAGGCATGTTGAAATTCATGAAGTATGAAACTCCGAGTCTCGGAACTCCGAAGTATTCTCTAGGGGTTTGACCTTTTAATAATCAGGCGTCTCCAAATAACTCGGGGAAAAAGGATCGTTCAATTAAATGAAAAACTTCATTAATGGTGAGAATCAAGTGCACTTTATTCTTATTTCAACTAGGAAAGAAAAATATTTAAAGTGTAAAGTTTAGAAATATATATGTGTTCCAACAGAAATAAAATGTTAGAGTATTTCTCATATAACGGTATCAGACAAAAATTTCATAATCAATATATGTCTAAAATACTCTTTTTTTTTTAAATTGTGCTTACCCCAAATCGTTATATATCACGGCTTAAAATTTCCATCATTTTTTCCCTCATCTGTAAGTGGATTAGACCTAACCAATTCAATGTATCCCTTATTTTCCTTTCTCAAGGCTTTTTGAATTGTTTCCACATGGTTGATGGAATCATATATTTCATTCCACACATCATCCCACTCTAATAGTATGCTCATCTACATAAAAAAATAAACATGTTAATTCAATTATTGTAAGCAAGAATTGATATGAAAATCATTGTTATACCTGCTCTGAGCTAGCCAATTCCTTCCCACGATCACCCTATCACGTTATAATATGCATGAAAATTTAGAATGTTAGAAAATAATCTAAGAAGCATGAGCTATTAAAACGTATGTCTCTTTACTTTGATGGTTATACCATATGCTGGTTGATTTTGAGTTGGAGATGAAATGGCACCATTGAGAGCTTTTCATTAGTTTTATGAATCGTTATGGTTGATATGATTGGTGATGTTCATGTATGACATAACTTTCTCATTTTCCTTTCATTTTGAGCTTCTTCATCAAGTTAGGTTTTGACTCCATTTTCCCAAAGGACAAGGCACTAGGTTTTGATGAAGATTTGCAGAATAAACTAAATTATCTTCGAACCAAAATGGATGAATAAGAGATTAGTCATACACTTGATGAAAAGGAAAAAAAACTAGTAATAAAGATACATAGATCCTACATAAAAGAGAAAGAGCATTGGATATTAGCATCATGCATTCTCTTGTTCAAGGTGGGTAATAGAAATACCACATTCATTGACAAGAAAGATCAAGCAAGGAAATTGAAGAATAATGTAAAGGAAATTACATTGGAAAATGGGGAACAAGTATCTGGTTTTCAAGAGAAACACGAGGAATCCCACTACCATTTCAAATGACTATATATTAAGAGGATTCCCACTATTTAATTGAGGTTTATCAAATAATTCTTGATGACTAGAAGCATAGGGGAGGAAGTAGAAAATGTGATTTGGGGATTATATGTGGAAAAACTACCTCGACTAGGTAGTTTTTCAATTTGCTTTTACAAAGAATGTTGGCATATAATCAATACTAGTCTCAAATACATGAAAAATAGGTCTCATATCAAGGAAAAATTAGGTGGTGGGGTTAATTCCTCCTTCCTAGCTTTGATCCCCCAAAAGGAATCCCACGTCTTTCTCTCAATTTCACCCAATATATATATGTAATGACTCTTATAATATTATAACTAAAATTAAGGGGAATAGGATTAGATTCATTCTACCAAATATCATCTTAGAAAATCAAGAGTGATTGGTGTAATAGTAAAAAATTGTAAACAATATTGTATTGCTCCAAGAGGAAATCTTTTCAAGTTGAACCAACAATAAGTGGGGTATGATCACGAAAATTTATACTGGAAACTACTTTTATAGAGTGCATCATGGTTCTCTATTCGACATCCTCGAAAAATTTGGCTTTTCTCCCCAATTTATCAAATGGATAAAGTCTTTCAATGGATGTCCATGCACTGATTCACTAGTAAATGGATGGTCGAACTCCCTTTTCGAAAGTCAGAGAGGATAGTTCCAAGTTTTCTTGATTTCCTCTATGCTCTATATTTTTATGGTTGAGTGGTTGGTATAGAGTTTAGAGATTGAACAATTTACTAGAAATTTAATGGGTATCTCCATTGCTAAATGAGTAAGGTTGATCAAACCTAGTGCCTTGTGTTTTTTTAGATGATTTTGATCAGGGTTGCTAGGAAAAACTCTGTGTCGAGTGACAGGGAATTCCCATCATAGGAACCTTGAAAATTCATGGTCAAAACTGGCCAATTCCATGGCTCGAACTATCAAGGAAGTCGATGCTCCAACATAAACCTTAATGAAAAGGAGGTAGAGAAGGGTGGGGACAAAGAATAACCGTCAAGATAAAAAAAATATGCAGATAAAGCGGGGAATAATATGAACCCCAACAATATGAAATAGACGTTGTGCATAGAATTATCCTTTGCAGTATAAACATTGACATAAGTGATGAAAATAATTATGTCTTTTAGGATTTATATTCACCATCTAAAGGACAAAGTGATATATTTTTTGTCTATCAGACCCCACTGTTGTTAAAAAGAGGAATATTGAGATGCAAAGGTGATTCATACCGATTGAGGCAATATTATTTCTCCTCTGATAAATCCCTCGTTGGTTCTATCTCTTCGGCAGGTCACTGTCTCCAAGTGTCGTAGGATCGGCCTCTCCACGCAGAGGGGGTTGGGCTCTCCAGGAAGAGGTTTTTATGAGCGCAGGGTCGGGCTCTCCAAGTGGCACAGGTTTGGGCTCTCTAAGTGGCACATGTTCGGGCTCTCCAAGTGGCGTAGGGGTCAGGCTCTGAGGGTTTTGTGTCTGCAGAGTAGGGGTCCGGCCTCTCTCCATGAGGAGGGTTTTTGTTTGGAGGATTAATTTGTTTTTGTTGTTGTTTGATTTATTTTTTATATATAATATTAATATATTATATATAATATCTAAATATATTAATTATATTTTATACAATTAATATATTTATATATTATATAATATATAATTACTATATTTTAGCTCTATTACACTACAAACCCCTAATATATCTCTATTAATCGGCCCCTATGATGATGATTACGATATGATGATGATCATCATGACAATTGCAATGACGATGAGACGATGATGATAATGTTGGATTACTGAGAGGGGAGGTGAATCAGTAATAACGTAATTATAATCCTTTTTCTTCAAATGTTATATTAATGTAGAATTATTATCCAATAATGAGCAGTAATAAATAAACAATCACGCCCAAAGGGGTTGGATCCAATGGTGGAAAGCGAGGAGTTTTTCACCATTGGGCAAGGTTCAATTCTCGTGAGGGCTTTACCTGGAGCCATGGGGACACCTTGAGGTAGTGGTCGAACGTGTGGTTGCACCCAGAGATACTATAATAAATGGTATCGTGACCCGTGCACACATAAGTGGATCAAAGCCCACCCCCATGTCCTTCAACTTTCAAGCCCGTACGGGTGTAGACGGATTGGCAAGTGCCGTGTAAATGGAAGGAAATTTGTAAATGAAGTCTCATGTTCGATTCTCACCCAGACTTACTCGTGCGCCATTCTTGCGGGCTGGGTGGTTGCACCTGGGGTTATAGTGGTAGCCGCCTGGGGATCGACCCCGTGTCACGCGAGTACGAGAACCGTGAGTTGTCAATTCCCCCAGTAAAAAAATAAAAATAAATAAACAATCACACACATGCACAGTACACCAGTGTTTTACGTGGAAACACAAATCGGGAGAAAACCACAAAATTCTTTTTCTTATATGTCTTGAAGAATTACATTCATTGGAAGCACCAACTTCCTTTGTTTTCCAGCTGCAACTGGAAGGAGGCTCCAACCTCCTAGTTTCTCAGGCTACAACCTGAGGGAAGCTCCAACTCCCCAAATCTT
>ML781517.1:138675-153204 GCA_009831015.1 Picea engelmannii
TGAAGTGATATTACATTAAGACATGGCCAATCCATTTTAATTATATTTCTGAAAAATATGTATTTAAACAAATACGGAAGGGTAAATGTATACTTGTAGAGTGAGTAAATCCACCTGATGGTGACAATCATGATAATAGAAGAGCTATCGTATAGTACATATGTATAATGGGATTCTCAATCTGTCATGGAGACACAATGACAATTATAAATATGTAACAAAGAATTTATGGTAGTAGACATTTAGTCGACGATGTCATAAAATTTCTATGTATATTAGTACAAATATAAGATTAAACACATAATTAAAAAAAAATGGTCATAGTGGAGATATTACATGACCTGTGCCTCCAATGCATCCCTTAACATAGCAATCATCCTTTGACTCTCTTTAGGTGTTGGCATTGGGATTTCCTATATTTACAACAAAATCCACTGAAGCAATATAATTACATTAATATATGAATTATACATTCTTAAGGTACAATTGTCATCGAATTATATTGACCCCATATGTAACAGAGAATTAATCAGTTTTCGTCATATACTTATCAAAGGTTTATAAGAGTAATCAACAATTAATCAACAAATCAAAACCATACATTTTTACCACATAAGTTCCAAAACTTGACTATAAGAAAGTAATAAAATCAAACAATAAAAGAGAACTACACCAAAACAAATTGTATAGTAATTAAATGGAATTGAGTAGACATGTTCATACCTATTTCCTAGGGAAACATTTGTGTCCCCAATTGAAAGAGGGTCTAAGGTTTATGGATCCAATCAAGGTATTTAAAAAAGAGACAAATCATATTAAAATTTTGTAACCTTCAAAGTACAAAATCTAAGCTATGCAGATCAAGAATTGGATTTGAGGCAAGTAGTACATAGCAAAAAGACTAATAAATCATGCAACAAACAATGAGCATAAAAAAAATTATAATCGTCACACCTACAACAAAATAATTGAAAACACTAACCTCTGTCGATCTTCCAACGAACATTGACTATGTAAAATTTGACCAAGTCAGTGAAGTCAGTGATCGTTAAACCATTTTCAAATGGGTAGCTGACATCCTCTAGGTTCATCGATAGATTGATGAACTATCCTCTAGGTTCATCAAAAGATCGTTGGATACAGATGTCTGTCGGAAATCTGACGTTCATCGGGGTGCCTAGGAAAAAAAGATTAAAATTTTAATATATGTCGTAATTTGCGACGATATGATTGAATTTATCATTATCGTCGGAAGCTTTTGTCGAATTTTGACCCCATTTGTAGTAGTGATATGTCATTCTTTATTCCATAAAAATGTCACTCTTTATTCTGTAAATTATTTGTATCCCATTATAATGATGAACCATGAAGCCAAGAAGGACAAGTGATTATGAAATACCCAACAACTAAATATTTTTTTTTTAAACCAAGTCACTATTTGCATTTCCCTTATAGAACATAGTATAGGCATGTATAGAACAAAGAACGGGCATGTATAGAATAGATTATAGAACACAATACATTTGGAAAAAATTCCTAACAAGGTATGAGCTTGGCTAGTTCTAGACATTTTTTCTTCAGGCTTTAACCATTTTCCTAGAAGCTATATCAAGCTTTGTATATCTATCCAATGATGGAATATTAAGAAATAAAGTTTTGATTTTCCATAATGAATGGAAATCATCTATTAACTTGAAGACAATAGTTTTACCTTTCGAAATACCATCCATAACTTGAAATTTAGTTATATCATCACTTGATTTTATTAGCATATCTTCATATGCTTCTTACTGAAAAGAAAGAAAAAATCTATTTTTATCCCAACATGAAGGTAGTGCCATCTCAACTAATTCCTTGTATATTTTCATGAAGGTTCCAGTACTTATTTGAATTCAACTACATTTAATTTGAGGATGTTGAACCATTTTATTCTTTGTTAATACCTTTGTATCATCCATACTTATAGAGATACGAACATTGATACCCAAATCCTTTAATTGATTCCAAGTCTTAGAGTTAAGGTTTTCGGGAAGAGATACCATTTTTGTAATAGATGAGATAGATCTTCCGGATTCATCGCATTGATTTTTTCTTATTCAACGTTTCAGACCAAACCAATGTGGTCCATCATTAGGAAAGTATTATGAGAAATGAAGGAAAAATGATTTAACGATTGTAAATAAATACTTGAAAAGTTATTATGAAGAGTCGACTTGTTTAAAGGTGAAATCAATAAATTTTTATAAAACCTAAAAATAAATTATTTATTCAAAGACCATGTTGATCCCATTGAACAAAAGGGTATCTATATGATCTTGTGCTCGTGTGGTAAACAATACATAGGAGAAACAAGTCGCTCCTTTAGAATTAGGATTAAGGAACATGTTGCTTGCATTAAACACAATCGCACTCGTCCCTCAGCCTTGGCAGAACATTCATACAAAACCAAACATCACATTTGTATTGAAGACGCCAAAATTCTTCCCAAGATAGATCACTACCACAATAGGAAATTTAGAGAAGCCATTGAAATTGAAAAACAACCTAACAATCTAAACAGAGATGATGGATGGAAAATTAGTCAAAATTGGATCCCAACACTAACCACAATGCCTTATTCTAGAAAATCAATTAATAATATTTTTTAGGTTTTTTTTTTTTCTTGATCTCATTTCAACAAGTCGGCTCTGAATAAATAATTTATTTTTAGGTTTTATAAAAATTTATTGATTTCACCTTTAAACAAGTCGACTCTTCATAATAACTTTTCAAGTATTTATTTACAATCGTTAAATCATTTTTCCTTCATTTCTCATAATACTTTCCTGATGATGGACCACACTAGTTTGGTCCGAAATTTCGAATAAGAAAAAACCAATGCGATGAATCCGAAAGATCTATCTCATCACAACAATGGTCGCAAAAGTCTTAGAACATATTTTTTTTTTGTAATAGACTTGGCATTGATATAGAATATAATGGACCCATTTTAAGATACCATGATCCTTTTGTCAGAAAGATGGGTTTGGGAAATTATGAATTTACTCAAGTTCGACTCCCATATATGTAAATAATCATGCAAATCCCTAAATCTATCACATGATAAATTACTTAACTCATGTGGATCAAATTGTGAGAGAACGATTTCAAAAATTTTACAATCACGGTCAATTAGGACTTTTTCATGAGAGGTTGATGGTTGACTAGATTGAATACCTTTCTCCATCTATCCTTATTTTAAACAATAAGAACAGATTTGAAATAAGGAAATGAGAACACTACCCGAACTTATTTTTCGAAGGAGACTTTGATTAATTTTACTAGATTCTATTGTACTCATAACAAAGTTTATCGTGTGCATTTCCCTTCGGGATTTATTGATTTAAATTTTGTTGTAAAACCTTTTAATTACATCGATGATGCACCTTATTTATTTTTCTTACATCATCATGTCAGATGTCATCCATTCCTGCATTTTGGGGGCATGCTAAATTGGTTTGATAATACCACCCCTGGGTATCAAAATGAATAATGATATGACACATTATCAGTCATTAATACAATGGTTTATAATTTAGGTCTCTAGCCCTTTTTTATACAACATGCAATTTCACCGGCCGAAATAAACTGAGACCATCAATCTTGGGTCTATACTTTTGGTCTACTTGTGTCTATTGAATTTTCATTTCAAACCATGTTTGTTCTCTGTTGCATGTACACAAATATGGAAAAAAGATGCATTATACAAGGTATCGAACCTAAATTTAGGACCGAAAGACAAGGAAAACTTGATGTGAATTGAACTCAAACAGAGAAATTGTAAACCATTTCATATTGAACAAATAGCTATAGGATCTACATTATATATCTACATCAACAACGAGGCTACATACCGAATAGATTTAGGGGTCGATCCCTCCTTGGATGCACAGGTGGGGTCAGTCTCTCTTTATACGGGTCTAGTCCTCTAGGAACTCTCCTTACTAGAAGGTGGGGTTGGTCTTTCCTTGTATGGGTCTGGTCCTCTACGCACTCTCCTTACTGGAAGGTGGGGTCAATCCAATGCAAATTTCAGCGGGTTTCTCCTATGTGCACTCTTTGTACTGGTATGTGGGGTATATCAATGCAATGTTCACTGGGTTTGGATTGGGTTTATTTGGTCAGGGGTTTGACACCATATTGTGTTTTTTATTTTTCTTTATTTTATATATTTTTTTTATCTTTTGTTTATTTTTTAATTTTTGTTTTGTTTGTAATATAATTTATATAAATTCATAAATAATATGTGTTATATATTTATATATAAACCCCTTAACCCATAAACCCCCCATAATCCCCTAACCCCTAAATTCCCTAACCCATCAATCCACAACTCCTAACAACCCCTGTCCCTAAACCATCTCTACCAAAAAACAATTTATGTGTTAACATTGCAATGGTTTCCATATGACTCTTGCATCTCAAATATTCCATTTAGGGCTTGGGAAGTGGTTTTAGAGAATGCACATGGTTCCTATGGTGGATGAGGGTGGAGGGTTAGAAAGTTACCAAGGTTACTGGGTGGAGGGTTAAAAATTTGTGGTAGATTATCAATATTTACTGATAGTTAAAATCAATCAGCACATGCTCAAAATGGGTTAGGATGTTATAGGTTGGTGGGTTATGAGAGAAATAAAGGTTAATGACTTCTAACCAACCAATGATACGTATAAGAATATGGCATAAAACTTAACAACTAACAATTAACCCATATAAGAAAATACTTTAAAGAGAACAAATCATAGAAAATATGTAATCACATACCCCAACATACATTTCAACAATTCAATATCATTTATCTTCTTCTTCATCCAAATCCAAATATGTATCATCCAGTTTGGAATCGACGTTGAAAGTATTGGGCATAGCAACATCATCATCAATGTCATTTTCAATAATTTCATCATCGATATGATCATTGATAACATTTTCATCTACATCTAGCTCAACTTCTTTGTCTTCTTCATCTAACACATCTACTTGCTCCTCTACATCATCTTCTTCTTCAATATCATGTTCTTCAGCTACATTATACTTTACAATCCTTCCTCTTGGATCATATCTAACAACATATGACCATCCCACTTTACTTGGAACTTCTGAGTAAAAGACTTGCTCACATTGGCTTGGAAGAACATAAAGCTCAATACCCAGCTCAAGCATCCTTGTAGTGACCATGGTAAATTCATTATCATGCTCAATAACAGTTCTTTCACGATCACGTTCATTCATCTGTAACCTATACCATTCAACCTCAAACAGGACTAATTTAAAGGATTTAAAGTCACATTCAAGTATAACATTAAAATACCCATAGTATCTATTTTCAAATACCTCTAGATGCATGTCACTTCTAGAGGAAACATTAGTGACCTAAAATACTACAGTTATGCTACAATCAATGTTTTTTCTTGTCATCCAACTTTTTGATGTGAAATTTAAAGCCATTGCACCACATGGTCTTGTGGTGTTTCAACTGCATTATGCCCAACACATAAAATATGCATTGTCAGTTAATTAACATATTTAGAATTAGTAAATATTTTAAGAAAATAGCAAACAACATACATTAATATAATGGAAAATAAGTAAAAAATGTGGGTGAATATGCTTGCATGTTTGTCATTTAAACCATATGCTAAATCAATTTCCCTCTATGTAAGATTGGTATCTTGATTACGATGAGCCTCTTTAACCAATGTAGTGACCCCTTCCCATGATAACCTACCTTAACATTGTATACATTGTTCTATCAACACCTTCATCCAATAAATATTGTTTGCAATGTATAAATATAGTGCATCCCACTCTTGACCAACTATATAAAAAATAACAATTCATCAATATTTAGTACCATGGAAAAGATTAATAATTGATGGAAGAATAAAAATTGAATAGGTATGATATAGATAAATATGAATAAACAAAAGTATTGTAGATATCTATGATCAATTTACCTTTCACTTTCCTCATTCTACCTTTCCCCAATATGACCTCCCCTTCAAATTTGTTGGAGTTGACATCCCAAATGAGAGGCACATTAATATTTTCTACTAATTTAGGAAGATACTAACTAATATACACCAAGGATTGATATACCATATATCCCTCCACCATCGAACCCTTGGGATGTGATCTTTGTCTAACAAAGAATTTCAATGATTTTAAATGCCTCTCCACCATCCACATTGACCTTGTGTGTACAAGTCCACACATTTCAATCTCCTCAACTTGGTGTATGAGGTAGTGTTCTTGTGCATTGAAAAATGACGGAGATAGATACTTTTGCATTTCACACATTAGGCGAGGAATTTCTCTCCTCCAATACTTTATATCTTCTTTATGAACTTATTTATATGAAAACCACCTACACATTATGCAATCAAATCATAGGCTTAAGTATATACATTGCAAGTAAAACACATGTGAACAAGTTCTGCAACAAATATTTTTGATAGAAATTGTTACGTACCTCATGTGTTTTCCAATATCATGTATGACATGTTTTATGTTGTTGTCAAAGTTGTCTGGAAGAGATAGAGGTAGAACATACTATAAAAAAAAAAGGAATCATTATAAATATTAGAGGTAGAAAAAATTGTAACAAAAATGTAAACAAAATAATACCAAAAATATGTATACCAATATAGAAATATAACAAAATAGTTACCTTAATGAAGGTATGCTAGTCATGAGTTTTTACCCCACCAAATTCACCTTTCTTCATTAAGATATTATTTATGTTTGAAACAAATCCCGTGGGAAATTTTATTTTCCTAATGACCTCTTTTACAACATTGCTTTGTTGATATGTAAATAACCATGGAATACTATCTCGATGTCCATTGCTATTTGAATTAATCACATATTTCATTGCATTATTGGCTTCCTAAATGTCACTACAAATTTTTCCAATTTTTTCTTTGTCACTYCCTCCATMTAAGATWATCCATAATGTTTTTGTTGCATTCTTCCCAATATGAATTGTATCAAACAAATGAGCTATTTGTAGGTKCTCATAGTAGGGMAACCTGTTGAATTGTATYGGATATGTTTTCATTACTCATGGAATCCCWTTAATTCCTTSAYGRCATTTATGAAAAATAWATGAGATTACAATAATAATTGTTAGATACAGTAAATAKAATTCAAYACAAATTAAAATTGTAAAACATTAATATATATGATACATAKACTAATTTMTTACCTCGATGATTTCTATTATATTCCAACTTCCATAGGTGAGGTGTCATTCTTCGTGGTTTTATTCCAGTCTCTTCTTTCAAATTGAAAATATGTTTTTCTATAGTTTGATACCTATGGTTCTTAGGGAGGAAGTTCCTATACTCATCAAACACCTCCTTTCCTAAACTTATTGAACGAAGATATTTCGTCTTAGGACCACATATTAGACATGCAAATTTACCATTTGTTTGAAGGCCTACAACATATGGATTAATGTCAGTATCAATTATATACCAAGGAATTATTTAAAAAGCATGCATGATATTTTCAAAAAATTATATAATATCAAAGCGTAGTAGTACATTACATACCACATATATATGTTAGCCCTAGTGCATCATGAATTGTCCATATAAGTACTCCATGGAATTGAAATTTATTTTTCCCTATTGGTCTAGAGATGTCATACATAGTGATGCCATCCCATAACTTTATTAGCTCGTCGATAAGAGGCTCAATATATACATTCTTATCTTTAACTTGGTACTTACCTATGTATATGTGACGAATTGTATTACATACCTTAGGATTTGGGTGAGACAAGTGTTTGACAAACCATTCAATGCCTTCAAGTTCACCAACAACAATATAGTGGAGAGAATATTTGTCCTCGAGCCTTTGTAAAATGGTTGTTGCGAATTCTCAATCAAAGGTACATCATGAATATCATCAAAATTGTCATCCATTGGAGAAAAGGTGTCTTGGATCAATCTATTTATACCATCATTATCAATTGTACTATTATCAATGTCATCTTCTTCCAAAGGACTAAATTGATCTCCAATATTCGCTCCATCTTCCTCAGTGTGTACAACAAGATTTCTACTAATACTTCGCACATTCCCAATATCGCACTTAGTATGCCCTTTCTTTATAATTGCAATCAATCAAATGATATTAGTGTATGTAATGAATATTGAAAAGATAGAAAGTTCTAAAAATACAATCAATACAAAAACATATAATGAGTACTAAATTACCAAGGGACGATATTCATATCCCCCTTTAATGTGTCCAAAGTTTCTACAATGCCTATCAAATGTTGTTATTAAAAGTCTTCTTCTAATGAATCCCCCGCATTGATTGCAAGGGAAATGACATTTCCTATCACCCTTTGCTTCCAATGCCGCAAATAACCTTTGAAGTGTCCTATCATTTTCCTCTATAGTAATGTTATATGGAATTGTAATTAACTTTTACAAGAAAATCCAATGAAGCAATATAAGTACAATATACAAATATATTCTACCTATTTCACACATTTAAATGCATTTCTATAGGACAAAAAACATAATACACATAATAGAGAGGAAGAGGAGCTATGACCCCATGTGAGAGGAATTAAAGGAAAGGGAAACAATTTTATGGTTTCCATTTCTTCAAACAGTTGGGGAACATCCTTCCAACATTTGTAAACATTTTTGTTAAATGGTTGGCATGCATCCTCCAACCTTTTGCACTGGGTCAAAATCCAATATTGTTGAAGGGAAAAAACTTGAGATATCACCCTAGTATATAGTCTTTAGGGTTTACAACATATCCACGGTCCTTCAACTTTTAACATGTAAATTACCAACAAAATACATGGATTTTTCTTGGCAAGGCGTGCACTTTTCATCATGCCATGTTTTCAAGCTTTGTTATGCATTTGTCCCTTTATGCATTTTTTTTCATTTACAAGGCATTTTTTAGCCTCTATGCACTTAAGAGGGTTTTTGGTTTCAAAATGAAGAAAAAAATGTATTAAAATATGTAAAATGATAAAATACAAACTCCACAATTTGAATCACTCAATTTGGAGGTCATATGAATCTTGGGTGTGCATTTTACACAAAGACAATTTTACCCTCCATTTTATAAAAAGTCTTCAATATTGGTTCAAGGTAGAATTCCTATTTCATTTGAAACGACACTTAGGGTGATAAATGTAGATTTATAATGTTAATGTATTAACCCCAAATATCTTATAACTAAATTTGTATCTATATAGAAGCATGGGTGTGCATTTCCATCAGGTCACTTTCTATTGTTTTGGTCTTTCAATTTACAAGGAAGAGTTTGCCTCTTTTACACAACAGCCACATTTGTGTTTGAAAACAAAAATAAAAATATGTACACAGATGTAAATTATCTAATACACCCTCGACAACTTGAATCACTCAAATTGGAGGTGTTTTAAGACCTAAGCGTGAATTTTTGTGAAGTTTGGCGTGCATTTTACACAAGGGTGGGAATTAGAGTTTGAAAGTAAAACATGTATTTCTTATGTGTGAGTGTTCATTTTTTATATGTGGAGACTATAACAATATTGAATTAGGTTTTTATGCAAAAATAGAAACCCAATTAATCCTTCCATTATTTTCCAAATGGTTGGCATGAAAAATCAGTAATGGAAACAATGAGGATTGGATGGGTGGGAAATTGTCACATACCCATCCTACAATAAGGCATAAGATATGTTATGCCTTAGGATTTCATTTTAGAGGACATATTAGGAATTTTCAAACAAAAAACCTTATGTTGTGCATAAAGGGTAAAAATGTCCTTGTAAAGAGGTCAAATTGTTAAAACCAGCCTTGTTGAAATGCACGCCAGACCGAGGGAAATTCACACCCAATTGTGAAATCAGTATGATTATATCAAGGATATATAGGCTTATGAAACATCCATTCCTTCAGAAATTATGCATGCTCCATGGTGAAAAATCTATGCCCTAAAAAGGAAAAATGCATGAAAACAGGGCATATGACAAATGCACACCCTAGGAAGAAAAATGCATGCCTTGTGTTGGTAATTGTATGTTGACCTTATGAAATTACATGAAAATAGGGCATTGAAGAAAATGCACTCCTTGTAAAGGAAAAATGTACGTCTCAAGTTGAAATTGGCCTTATTGAAATGCACACCATACTAAGGGAAATGCACGCCCAATGGTAAAATTGGTATGAGTATATTAGAGATATATATGCTTATTAAGTATACATTCCTTCAAATAAATTATGCACACCCCATAGTGAAAAATGCATCCCCTAAAAAGGAAATATGCATGAAAACATGGAAGATGACAAATGCATGCCTTAGGAAGAAAAATGAATGCCTTGTGTTGGTAATTGTATGTTGACCTTATGAAATTACATGAAAACAAGGTATTGAGGAAAATGCATATCTTGTAAAGGAAAAATGTGCATCTCAAGTTGAAATTTCACGTTGATGGAATGATATTGCATGTTTACATAGGAAGGAGGAATATACAAACCTTGTTAATGACAAATGCACGTCTGCACTATAAAAATGCATGCCCTTGACATGTTATGCAGCCATATGTTGGCTTAAACCCTAAATGGTTCTTCCTTATCCCATTTGAATGGTTTGCATAGGAATATTAATGAAAATGGATGATGATCCATTGTGTATGATTGATGTTACTATGACATATATTATAACAACCATGAACCCATGTTCGACAAGTTGTTTGGAAACATATATGTGTAGTTAACTGTGTATGCTGAGTTGTTTCCCGAGTCCCACAATATTAGAAACTCGAAGTACTTTTAAGTCTCACACGCCTATGATTGATTTCAAATGCATGCAAGATATTGTGCTTATGATTTAATTTGAGATTGAGTGTGTGTATTTGTATTATAGTCGGAAACGTTTGTAATTTTTCTTTCAAAATTACACTAACACTTTCTGGAAATAACTTGTTTGTAATTTTTCTTTAAAAATTACACTAACGCTCGGGGAAAACCCCCAAGTACTTCCCCTCATTTAGAGGATGGAAATTTTTCATTAATTCTCAAAAATATAAGTCTATTGTTAAAAAATGATACAAATCTACTTGAGTGTTCTTACAAAAATGCACGACAAGTTTTGTAAAAGTGATTTTTGTAATAAATAATATCTTAGATTTGTAATAAATAATATCTTATCTATAAATATTAATTTACTTTTCTTATCAAAAATGATTTATAGAAAAATATAACAATGCAACCATAAATCATTTAAAAAAATTGAGTTGCCTATCGAGGATTTCCTCAACGTGAGCATGCATTCAATGGATTACATTCCTCAACGCCCATTCTTGCTAGTGTGCATTCCTCAAAAAAACATTTCAACTTTGAACCCATAAAACCATGGTCACAATTGAAATAGGGACATCCTCTACCATGGGGGCAGTAGTTGAAATAGGTGGTTCCCAATATGAAAAGCTCATTATCAACAAATTCTAGCAGTGTGTTGAAGCATGGAGAGACACAACAAATTTTCCAAAATGTATAATAAATATCTTGAGAAGAGCATAGGTTTTTGACTTTATGTTTGGACCCTTCCATTTCGAAAATGATGAGATAGATATGGCCATAAATAATTATGATGACATGGTTATGGAACTGAAACTATTTGGTCAGAGTGTTTACCAAGATGTTTATTTTCTTGCAAGAGCAACAAAAATTCCATGTAGAGGGGGAGCAACATTTAACTTCAAAAAAAACCCCAAGGTAGAAAATATTGAGATTGTTGTAAAATATGTGGGAAAAAGGTATATGTTCCCATGAATGGTTTAAGAATGCTAGATGTTCCCTAGGGACTATACAAATCTTTGATTCAAATTGTCCTTAGGACAATTATGAATCATCATAAGACTGATATTTTTGGTGACTGCATGAGGCTAGTCATTTATTGGGTTGAAGACAAGGCCATAGATGTCCCTCATCTATTGGATAAAAAATTACATTCTTCCCTTGAATAAAGTAAAAAAAAGAATATTAAGTTCAGTTTCTCAGGCACACTGTAAAAAATTATTGATTATATCAACCTAGTGACTAAACAATCCCTCTTAAAACCTACATTAGGTGATAAAAAACAAAGGAACTCATTGAGGAATTACCTGAACAAAATGCAATTGATGGTTTGGAAATCAGTTCTGATATAGTTTCCCAAGATGAAGTTAATGTTGTCAGAACTTTAAGAGACCTACATGAATCTATGAATGAAACTGAGGAGAAGGGAGGTATGGACCATTATATGGAAATAGGCAATGATGATATTTGTATTACTTTAGAAACTATAATTCATAAAATTCCTCCTAAAATAGAATTACTTGAGTATAATGACCCTATTATGGGTTCTAATTCTACCTCTCCAAGTCCAAACGTGAGCAGTCCAACATACATTTTTTATAACATATTCATTTTATGGGCATTGGATAGAATGATGCATTACATACTTGTTGCAATGGAGGATTCTTACTCTATATACATTTGGAAGGAAACGTGTGAACTAAAGCACATTGATAATATTGAATTCTTGAAGAACATTTCATATCTAAAAATAATAATAATAATAAATAAAACAATTGCAAAGCAAATACAAGAATCAAGCAACAAAATATAGGGCAAAGATCATATTATTGTTGGATTAAAAATTGAGGTATACAACATTACAAAGGAATCTAATAGGGTGATTGATGATACCAGGGCAATGTTTGAAATGCCATTGGTTACATATAAAAGAGCTATTTCAAATCTTCAAGAAGAATCCAAAAGAAGACCACAAGTTTTGAATATACCTCCATTGCAAACTGCAAGTAATCTGGAGGTGGATGAATTGAAAAAGGGGTTGAAGGAGAAAGATAAAATGATTGTAATATTTAAGACTCGATTTGAAAAAAAAAAGTGAAATTTAGAGATTGAAGAATATAAGAACATAGTGGACAGTTTGAAGAAAGAAAATAATAACCAAGCTAATAAGTTGAATCAGAGAAAGATGGCAATTGTTAGCGCAAATGGGAAGATTAGAGAACTTAAAAGGGAAATAAAAATTCTTACTAAAGAAGCTTGCAACAATAAGAATAAAGGTACAAGTGAGGGTATGGGTAAGGAAAAAGGTAAAAGAAAGGGCAGTGCAAAAAAAGAGAAAATTATAGAACTTGGAAAGGAAATAGAAGATCAGAGTAAAGAAGGTGGAAACTATCAAAATAAAGGTAAAATTCAGGATATGGGTAAGGGTAATCCAACAAAACTAATGAATTCAAATGACTTGGAGAAGTTCAAAGAAAGAAAATGAAAGATTTCTTGGGAAGATAAAGCATTAAGTAGTGTTCTAGATGATATGTATGCCCCATCACCAATGGTGGAATCATTGAAGATGATGATAATTGAGAGAGATGAAAAGATTAAAGAGCTCAATAACGAACTCTTGAAGAACTAAAATGCACAACATTTGGGATGTGACGTAGAGATACAAAAGTTGAAATCCTAAATTGTTGATTTGCAATAGAAATTACAGAGTAGTACAACATCAATTGAGGCGATGCCAATTTTTTTTGTTGCATCCGAGAAACAATATTTGGGGGAACAAGAGCTTGAGAATGAAGTACAAAAACTCAAGGGTCAATTGGATGATGTTTGATCCCAACTGAAAACAAAAAATGAACAACTTGAAAAGAATCAAAAGGCCAATGACGAGAGATATAAGAAGAATGCAAAAATGTTGAAAAAACAAGTAGAAGATAAAACAAGATTGCAAGAGAAATTGAAAAATTATGCAAAGAAAATTAAATATCTAGAGAAAAAATTACATGTTCCTACTGCAGCTACAGAACAATAAGAATCCTCTACAAAAACAAAGAGAGGCTCTACATATTTTTCTTCATCTCAAGAGTAGGGCTTGCAGAAACCTCCCAAGCAGCCTAGGGTATTTACTAAATAGCATTGATTTTTATACCATGTACTCCATCTAATTACATTTAAAGATGTAATATATATCATTATTTCGACAGTTTATTAACAATGTATTTTATTTTATGTAGTTAATGACATGTGTGTGTGTGTGTATTTATTGACGTGTATGAGTGTGTATAGTCACATATCAATGCCTTTAATACTTTAAAAGTTACTTGAGATTGAGTTATACACATATGCATCACCATTCTCATCGTGTTTGCAAGATGTTAGAGTAAAACATATTTAGTTTCATGTACTTGACATTTTGATATAAAAACGGTAATTGTATAGATTTATTTTTGTTGTAATGAATATGAAACCTATGTGTATCAAGTATGAATATGGCTTGTAAAACAATAATTGTGCATGCAAATTACAATACATACAAAATCTACAAATGCAATATTTGCCCAATTTCCTCTAGAATGGTAATTTTCATACCATGACCACTCATGATCCAATATATTGATAAAATGTATATAACTAGCACTTAGAACATGCAATATATATATATATATATATA